>JAHWFP010156423.1:73869-148121 GCA_023313725.1 Lithobius niger
ATACGTGTAAAAGAATCTCCAGCGACCCAAAAAACAAGCTGGAGGTTCTTTTACACGTATTAGTGCGACGCTTATGGCTTACATGTCTTTTTCTAATATCTGTTCCTTTAAGGCTTTAAGTTTTTTAAGGCTTACATCCGTATTTTATATGCTTAAGCGTTTTTTAATACTAATATATATATATGTATATATATTTTTGGCATATGCATGCTTTATATGTATACATTTTTTAAATAAGTAAATACAACAACAAAAAAGTGAGTGAACTAAAATTAAAACAACTATAATGTACTGCTCTAAGTGCAGTCTAGTTATCAGTACTATAGACCCAGTTTTTGTCACAACATCGAATAAACGACAACTCCTGCAGGGTAAATATGAAGCCTGTAGGACAAGTCGCAGTTTCAGAAATTACATGGCAAAGCTACTACTAAACCATCTACAGTTCCTACAAGGCAAACATAGGGTTTGGGTCTGTTAAACACGTTTAATAATAAATTACCAGTCGAACTAAACATCCCAGGCTATAAACTGAGCAAGAAGTTAGCTAGCGGAGACGTAAGATCAATGTTCTGGACGAAGCTTGTAAAACACACGATATAAGTTACACTGTAAGTGACGATTTAGGCAATAGACTTTGGGCAGATGAAGAGTTATCTTCAGCAACGAAGAAAATCATATTCTCATTTACTGATGCTGGTTAGGGGAGAGAACAGCTGCTGATGCTGTGGTTGGAGCTATGAAGGCTAGAATTAATTTTGGGATGTGACAATATTAGTATTAATAAAATATCACGTACTAAATGGGAAAAAATATTAGTAAACGATAAATGCAAAGTCTACACGAAAAAAATATTAGTAGTAAATGGCAAGTTTAAATGAAAACTTTTGGCAAAGAACTCTGCCTACGGGTGTTGCCCCAGGCATAAGACTAAAGCTAGCTTCATTGACGAATGTGGCAGATAGATTTAGTCATGATGATACCGTATTTCCGAGTCAACAATGGGTACAAGTACCTACTAATTCAGATAAACATGTACAACAAGTTGGAGAGAGTGGAACCAATTAAATCAAAGTCGGCCAATGACGTTGCTGATGCTTTTAACAAACGCTGGTTTCAACTCAGCTGGTCTCTTCTCGACTTACAATTCGATGAAGGGCTCGAATTTCTCAACTCCATCTTCTCTGCCCTGTTGAAAAGACTTAGCATGAACCAGTACAACACTTATAGCGAAGCCAAGGCATGCGTGGTTAAATGTTTAAATAGAATTTTGAAGACTTTAATGTGAAAGAATTTCACACTTGGCACTTTAAATGGATAGAACTGCTTCCTTCTCTGTTAGTCAAGTACAATGGGTTCGTACACAGGACCATTAAAACGAGGCCTAAAGACGTAAAGAACAGTAAAGTTAAGCTAAGGCCACAACATGAATACTTTTGGTTTTTAATGGGGCCACCATCTTCACTTTTGGGGTATGCCTATTTCCAGCCGAAAAGGCCTTTTTACTCTACTTACCAAAGAGAGAGAAGAAGGCCAGGAACCACTGTCACGTCAGTGGGTGCCACTTACTCAAAATGTAACTTGGGCACTTGAAAACTGAGTACCATTTCCGCCGTTTTCCACTTTCTGGAGAGTAATGACTTGAACTTGCTATTATTCCGCGGTGCATACATTTCCAAGGAGACGTCATAGGTTGAAACTCCCAACGGCTCCAGATTATGTCCTATTGGAAATCCTAATGGAAAAATTCTACTGGACCAGTATGTCCAGTAGGAAATTTCAACTGGACCAATACCTCCAGTAGGTATTTTCAAATGAACCAATACCTCCAGTACATATTTTGAACTGGACCAGTAACAACAGCAGCATCGTTTCAACTGGACCAGTAACTCCAGTAAGAACTGTTTTGTCTACTGGTGAACAGGTTAACTGGACCAATACAACCAGTAAATATTTTCTACTGGACTTGGAACCAATAGTAGAATGCGTGCAACTGGACCAGTAACACCAACAGCTAATTTCAACTGGGCCAATACCATCTGTAGATATTTTGAACTGGACCAGTAACCAACAGTATCATCTTTTCAACTGGACCTGTAACTCCAGTAAGAAATGTTTTGTTTACTGGTGAACTGGTTAACTGTACCAATACTACCAGTGGTTATTTCCAACTGGATCAATACTGCCCATAGATATTTTGAACTGGACCAATAACCAACAGTAAAGTCCTTTAAATTGGACCAGTAACTCCAGTAAGAAATGTTTTGCCTACTTGTGAACAGTTGAACTGCACCAACACAACCAGTAGATAGTTACAACTGGACCAATTCCTCTAATAGATATTTTTAACTGGACCAGTAACCAACAGTGGAATACATTCAACTGGACCAGTAATGCCAGTAGAGAATAGTTCATCAACTGGTGAAGTAGTTACGCGAACCAGCAAGAAGGGCGAATTTGCCGGAAAGCCCCCCCCCCACCTTCTGTGCATGCCACTGGTACTCTATGATCTGTTACTAAATCCCAAAACCGAGTAGGTTATGTTTGTGCAGCATTAAAGCCCTTTAAGTAAATGAAGAAATGCATAGATATCAACGAGCACTGCATGGTGAGCATAAAAACGATAAATTTGTGGCTTTGATTGACTTTTTTGCGCAGTTTGGGCAGCAAGCGTCAGCATGTGGCAAATTCGATCTAAACAGTAGTGGCACAGGCACATATCGTCCGAGATTTGGTGTGTTGTAGGTGTTTTTCTAATTACTTTTTTCTGCAGCTACGGGATACACAGTGAATTGCCTGTGTATCTTTATTTTATTGCATTACTTTTCATTAAGCATTTGTTAAATATCATCACAGAAATAAAGCAACTCTAACAATTTATCAAATATTTTGAAAAACTCATATGGAAATTAACTTTACAAAAGAATTCCTTGGAAAATCAAGCGTAACTTATATTCCCATTTTATTAATTTGTGCCCTAGCTTCTAATTTTCACCGGAACAATTCAGGAGTGCAATGTATTGCATTCAGTAAAAGATTGATAAATCGAAGTCATAAGAAATAACTGGGCTTGTTGGCCTAGTGGCTTTTCTTACTATATCAACGTGTAGGTTTTACTGGACCAGTAGGCTCTTCTTGCAGGACCAGTAATAAAAAAGCCTGCAGGTCAGATAAGAGATAAGAGATAAGAGATATAAGATATAAGTAATTCATACATTAGTTATACATTTTAATATTATAATGAAAGGTTCTCTAGTTGCTAAACAATTAATGCCAATTGATTGTTTAAAACAAACTCAGGCATTACATTACTTTAGCAGAAATCAGTAAATAGAAATCATAGGCCCATGACATTAATGCTAAAGATTTTATGTGTATATAAGGTTGACCACCACCCTCCAAAACTGTCAATACCGCAAGAGTTAGAGCTATGGAAGGTAGTATGCAATAGTGTTAGGTCTAGTGTTTGTAGCTACATTATAACCATGTATATAGGAATATTTCAGGAAAGACATAATCAATTGTAATGATATTTACCAATAGTGTAGCATATGTAAGCGCAATTTTTTACCAGAGAAGCCTACTGGACCAGTAACAATTTGGTAATGGTCCAGTAAGATGATCCTACTGGTCCAGTGCACAATTGTTACTGGACCAGTAATAATTTTCTACTGGTCCTAGCTACAGGTCCCTACTGGTTCAGTATTCCATAAACCAGTAAATAGTACTAGTCCAGTAGGAAAATTCGTACTGGTCCAGTAAAATATTTCCAGTAGGATTTCCATTAGAACCAGCGACAGAAGTCTCCATATCATTGATACCTTAAATCTCCTAAATGCTTTGCTTGATAGTCTGGTCAGCCACTGAAAAATTGGCAAATTCCTGATCCTCGAGACCACATTGGACTCCGGGATAAAATGCGAATGGTTTAAAGATGAAACGACCCTGGAGCGCATCTTGAATATTCAGACTCGAAAGGGTGTATAACCATACGAACATGTGACCGACAGGTCTGCTTTCGATAAAGAAGATATACCCTCGAGACGAGATTTTCTTCGAACTGAAAGAGGTAGAGTTGGTGTGCAAAGATTACGTGTGAGCATTAAACCTCTGGGTTGAAATCAATTAAATAAATTCGGCTCTTACCACGACATTTATCAGATGATGGACGGTTTTCTGCTAGCCAACGTGTTCGAAACTTTATAAAAGTATGGGTCAGAAGCAACAAGTTGGAATAATGCTACTAAACCTTGACTCTGGGTTCAACTTGTCGGCCCTCCCACGAATGTAGTGAGCCAAGTTGGTATTATTCCTGCATGTTGGCAAACATAACGTAATCACTACTGACACCCATGGCGGGGTTTGATGCATATTGAAGAGGCCAACAGCAAGTACCCCCAACTTTGAACCTAACCGACCTTTTATCAATCTCAACGTGAACAACCTGTGTGGTTTTGTCATGTGCGATCCCCTCCCATAAGATGGGTTCCAATACGCAACCCACCCGCCCTCTACACCCGGTTCAAGGAAGAAGGCCAGAAAGGATGATGTTCAGGGTTTATTCCAGGGCCACACGGTCTGTCTTTAGAAGATGTTATCCAGTGGTTCAAAGATGCTCTAGTCAGCACTTCTAGCAGAGTGGCACACTTCAGGAAGAGTTGTAGCTGGTTAGGAGACTAGCTCCCAGAGTGAGGCTGAAGGGGGCTGCAAGGCCTTAAGTACCCAGATCTGCAGCCAGTACCTCCCACAGGTGGTGCAAGATACTTTCTGAACTACATCCTGTTATCTCTATTGGAAATCCTACTGAAAATATTTTACTGGACCAGTACGAATTTTCCTACTGGACCAGTACTACTTACTGGTTTATGGAATACTGGACCAGTAGGGTATTAATATTGGTCCTGTAGCTAGGACCAGTAGAAAATTATTGCTGGTCCAGTAACAATAATGCACTGGACCAGTAGGATCATATTACTGGACAATTACCAAATTGTTACTGGTCCTATAGACTCTACTTACTGATCCAATAGCCAAGGTGCATAGGACCAGTAAGGTTTTCCTATAGGACCAGTGATAATCTTGTACTGGTCCAGTAAAACTATTGTAGGCTTCTCTGGTAAAAAAAAAACTGCACTTACATAAGCTACACTATTGTTAAATATCATTACAACTGATTATGCCTTTTCCTATATACATGGTTACAATGTAGTTACTAACACTAGACCTAACACTATTACTTACCTGCATTCCATAGCTCTAACTCTTGCTGTATTGACAATTTTGGAGGGTGGTGATCAGCCTTATATACACATAAAATCTTTAGCATTAAAGTTATAGGCCTAGGATTTCTATTTTATTGATTTCTGCTAAAGTAATGTAATGCCTGAGTATGTTTTAACAATCAATTGGCATTAATTGTTTAGCAACTAGAGAACCTTTCATCATGCTATTAAAATTTACAACTAATTTATGAATTGCTTTAATATAAAATTCTTATCAGACCTTCAGGCTTTTGTTACTGGTCCTGTAAGAAGAGCTTACTGGTCCAATAACTAACCCAGCCTACTGGTCTAGTAAAACCTACACGTTGATATAGTAAGAAAAGCTACTAAGCCAGCAAGCCCAGTTATTTCTTATGACTTCGATTTAGAAATCTTTTACTGAATGCAATACATTGCACTCCTGAATGGTTCAGGTGCAAATTAGAAGCTAGGGCACAAATTAATAAGATGGGAATATAAGTTACACTTAATTTTCCAAGGAATTCTTTTGTAAAGTTGATTTTCCGTCTGGGTTTGCCAAAATATTTGATAAATTGTTAGAGATGATTTACTTCTGTGATGATATTTAACAAATGTTCACTGAAAAGCAATGCAATAAGATAAAAATACACAGGCAATTCACTGTGTATCCCGTTTCTGCAGAAAAAAGCAATTAGAAAAACACCCACGACACACCAAATCTCGGACGATATCTGCGTGTGCTACTACCGTTTAGGTCGAATTTGCCACATTCTGTCGCTTGCTGCCCAAACTGCGAAAAAAAGCCACATATTTTTCGTTTTTATATTCACCATGCAGTGCTCGTTGATATCTACGCATTTCTTTATTTACTTAAAGTGCCTTAATGTTGCACAAACAGAACCTACTTGGTTTTGGGATTTAGTTATAGATCATAGAGTACCAGTGGCATGCACAGGAGGTGGGGGGGGGGGATTTGCCCTTCTTGCCCTTTTTTTAAATGTGTCCCATTTTGCTTTTCTGAATCTATGAAATTCAGGCTAAAAACGGCAAGAAGAAGGCCACCAGGAAAGCTGCAGAAAACGATAAATAAGGATAAAAAAGAGCCTGATAAGCCAAAACAATAAGATCTCCAGAAAAAAAACTTTACCATGCCTTTTTACGGTCGGAGGTCTGTGCAGTGTGTATGTTACTGTTGAATTCAGCAGGTTGTGTTTCACATGGAGGAAAGGAATTCCAAGGAAAATAAGTAGAAAAATGCATAATAGCTTACTTGCAGCCATCCTGCTTTGCTTGCTTTAGCCCTGCCACCAGTCACCAAATTACCTGGCACAAATTTACTACACTTCCTGAACTTTCGTACTTGTGCCCTATTGGAGTTACTGACCCAACTGATTGTAGTTTACTGGTGATTACCGTTTCAGTTAAATGCAATTTACTGTTGCTACTACTCTCCAGTTGATAACATCCTGGAAGTACTGGTCCAGTAGAAAAAAAAATCCAGTTGGAGTTACTGGTTCGCGTAACTACTTCACCAGTCGATGAACTATTCTCTACTGGTATTACTGGTCCAGTTGAAACTGTCTACTGGTTGTGTTGGTCCAGTTCAACAGTTAACAAGTAGGCAAAACATTTCTTACTGGAGTTACTGGTACAATTTAAAGGACTCTACTGTTGGTTATTGGTCCAGTTGGAAATAACAACTGGTTGTATTGGTCTAGTTAACCAGTCCACCAGAAAACAAAACATTTCTTACTGGAGTTACAGGTCCAGTTGAAAACATAATGCTGTTGGTTATTGGTCCAGTTCAAAATACCTACAGATGGTATTGGTCCAGTCGAAATTAGCTATTGGTGTTACTGGTCCAGTTGCACATGTTCTAATATTGGTTACAGGTCCAGTTGAAAATATCTACTGGAGGTATTGGTCCAGATGAAAATATCTACTGGAGGTATTGGTCAAGATGAAAATATTTACTGGTTGTATTGGTCCAGGTAATCAGTTCACTAGTAGACAAAACATTTCCTACTGGAGTTACTGGTCCAGTTGAAACGATGCTACTGTTGTTACTGGGCCAGTTCAAAATATGTACTGGAGGTATTGGTCTATTTGAAAATACCTACTGGAGGTATTGGTCCAGTTGAAATTTCCTACAGGACATACTGGTCCAGTAGAATTTTTCCATTAGGATTTCCAATAGGGATACCATGAGTCATCCCTGCTAGCAGCTACCCCTAGGGGCAGGCAAGGCCAAAGCCATCCTGACCACTAATCTCCAGGGACTGAACCATACATCAGAGTACATAGCATAACTGGAATGCATTAACAAAGATACAGAGTATACAGAATACATAGCATGGAGCCATATCATCAAGTTAAAGAGACCCACTAAGGCCCTAGCTTAAGGAATAGGAGGAAGCTGTTGAAACCGTTGTTGCAGAGTTCATGCCCCTGAAAAAGAAGCGTCTTCGCTTTGCTAAGGAAGTGAAAATCATCCGTTAAATTATTTATTCATACAATAATCAAGGTTCTCAGAAGTTATTCAAAAATCAGACCAAGAAGATTCGGATTAACAAGTTAAAATTATGGATGCTATGGGGACGTTTAAGTTTTTTATCTGCTAATAACTTAATCGTTTGACTGTTCAAGCAGGGTGACATTACTTACCGGTTATAGTAACGTTTTTGTAAGGTCGGAGAAATCTTTGAGCGTCAAAATCCAGGCACTATTCCCGTAAAAATCCGCTACACAAACTTAATTACTTGAACATTTTCAAGAAAATTATGCAGAAGCAAAAACGATTTTTCAACACTTAAAATACAATCACAATCAATCAGTGCAAAAACTAACAATGAATTAGAAATAAGTGCTTGAGGCACGAAAATTCACTTGAAAATTGCAACCATAACCCACTGGATACTAGCCAATCAGTTAAGAAAGATTTTACTTCAAAATCTTAATAGTCAAAATCGGGTGTCAAATATCGGTAACACAGTAACAATTATCTAAGTTCAACTCGAAAATAGGCTTTTAATTGTTAGACTCAAGTGTTGTTGTAAGTAATAAACATCATCAGCTGATCGATTCATTAATTAAAAAACCAAATTTAAGTTGCGTGGGAAGTTCCCGGAATGAGTTGAAAGCATGTGCAAGCACTCTTCCCCAAGCCAAACTGTTCGATATGGAGATGGCAGCAAATGGAGTCCTTGAATTCAAAGATCAAGAAAACTGGGATGACTTTCATCACGAATTTACTAAACTTGGCCATTCTATTACATCCAACACTAGCGATGATCGTTGGCTCGGCCTTACTGGTTATATCGAAAAACACATATCCAGACGGATACAACTTGTTTCATGACCAGTTCCAGCTGGGCGAAGTATTTCCCACCGACGGACCACAGCTAACCTGGAGACCGGCATCTCCATCTCCACCCAGCTTCATGGACTCTGAGGCCAACGATGACTAGGAGCTTTTCGGAGAGGACATGTCAGAAAGCCTTTCGCCACTCTTCCCTGATCCCGGTGACCTCAAAGGTAAGTCTTATCTTCAAATCTTTTTTCCCTTTTAAGTGATAGTCCTCCCTTTTAAGTGATAGCAGATTGCAAAATTAAAGGAAATTTCGCTTTCCTTTCCAGATGACAGTCCCGATTCTGGGCTCATCAGGAAATGTCTTGAATAATACGTCATCATTTTCCTTTTATAAAAAGCAAAATCATTGTAATTTATTTGTTCTCCAATTAATTGGAAAATGAATTATTCAATGAACTGGCTAATTCTCATGAAGAAAATACTACCTGCCTATCTTGCCTTATCACTCGACTAGATGCAATAGGCTAAATTAGCGTGTTAGGTTAGCCTGTTACACATTTGTTAAAAAAGGCGTAAATTGTCTGGTGAAAATCCGGTAATCCCGCCGAATTCATTACTAAATCATGCTACTGACTCAGTCATCTTTCATTCTTAAGCATTTGCAAGATTTTTTTCAGAAGTAATTAACAATAGCGAATTAGCATCAACACCAAGGTGTCACCAAATTATTTGCATTTAACTGTTTCCCTTCCAGTCATCAAGCAATCTTAATTATTTCCCTGCAAAATTATTTTAGATTTCAGCTACTGCTGGCCAAAAGAATGCCAAGAAGCATCATAGTAACTACCTTCAGCATTAGGTTTTAAAATTCTTCAGAATCTGCTTCACTACCTGGGCATCGTTGACCTTCAATTTGTTCGCGCAGATTGTTGATATGATGAATAAAATGTGAAATGATACCAGTGTCAAGATTTTTAAGCTGATAAGTACTGGGCAAAACTTTTTATTAAATCTCGTAATTACCAACGTAAATTGGTGCCATTTTCTTCATAAATTACCTACCTGCATAAACTTTCGTACCAACTTCAAACTCTTTACCCGTTTTGTGTTTATCTGCTTTCACAGCACGATGCAATTTAGCTGCCTGACGTTTGTGTGCTGCTCGCCTAATAAATCCACGCATTCGTAACGTTAAGTTTAAGATGTAAAATGGGTAATCTACCTAATCTGTTTGTATTTCCCAACAGGAGCTTTGGGCATTCATCTCTCCCTACCTGCATACATACTGGGGGTAAAACCCGTTACCGAACCAGTAGCCGAATTTAATGCTAAGTGAAGTTGTATTAAACGTAAATCTCAATTTCTATGATCTGATTTCTCGTCTTGCACATAAATCGCTAGCGTTTTTGTCAACTCTCGCATCCACCGTTCAGTTAAGCTAGACTTAGGTGAACAAATGGGCAAAAACCTAGCTTTTATACGACATTGTAGGCAAAAATTCTTCATTATCTGCCCCCTCAATTGTTGGAACTGTCGGAAAAATTTCTGCTGGGACATCATGCCACGAAAATACTTCATTAATTAGTGCATTTGCTATAGTTTTAGCTTCAACGTTTCTTAGTGGAATTAATTCAACCCAATGACTCCATTTGTCAAGAACCACTACGAATAAGTATAGCCGATTGTACTCCGATTGTACTCCGTCAAAAACAACACTCGCCCAACCTTTCTTCTCCGAAACTATCGTTTTAGCCTTTTTATGCATTTGCTGCACGTTATGGACTTGACAAACCCTACAAGTTCTGAAGTAGTTTGAAATCAACTTTGATGCATTTTACCATGTGTCAAGTAGAATATGCGTTTAATCGTTTTGTAAACACCCATATGGGGATCTGTAAACGTATCGTGCACTAGTTGAATGATTTTCTTTTGCAGCGAATAGGGCACCAAAATTTTCAAATTTGGTGCGTCAATAACATCTTGATTCACATCCACATAAATAATTCCATCACTGACTATTGACTTCGGTTCGTATTTCAACGCAAATCTATGAACTGAAGGCAAATCATACCTGATATCCTTCGTTTCTCCCTGTAAGGTTAAGATTAATGTCAGTGTATTTGTCTTTTAATGTTTCTGCTCTATTTTGTTCAAGCGTCACTTGCTCAACATTGATTTGGTTACATAGGCAATCGTTGTTGAAAACATAACAATTTTGACCAGTACCATCATCCACAGCTGCAACAAAGGTTGGATTAGTGATTGGAGCAAAGTTTCTTTCAGATTCGTAATGTCTAGACAACACATCAGCGATGCAATTCTGTGTACCTCACACGAAGCAGACCTTAGCAATCAACTGAGATAACTCCACAAGCCACTTTGCTAACCGTTTCGTCAGTGAGCTTACCTTTGATAAAATCGAAAGGGCCCTATGGTCAGTACAAATTGTTATGACGCCAGTTTCAAAATATCTACGCCATTTGCGTACTACCCAAATAATACTCATCAATTCTTTTTCACTATTAGAAAACCTCTGTTCTGCTATTGTCATACGCCTAGAGATTATGTCAATAGTTTTCTTCTCTTTAGTGATTGGATTGATTTGATGTAAAATCGCTCCAGCCCCCTTAAAGGATGTGTCCGCCATTATTATCCAAGGTTGATTGCAATCAAGCGCTGTCAACAAGGGAACGTCTATCAATATTTTCTTGATTTTCTGGTAGGCCGGCTCCTGCTTTGCCTCCCAGAAAAATTTGGGAGTTTTACCCTTTAGCACTGTAAAAAGAGGTGCCTTAATCTCCGAGTATGATGTCACAAATCTCTGGAAAAAAACCGCCAAACCGAGAAATTTCCGTAGCTCGTTAATGCTTTTGGGACGCGGCCAATTCTCCAGTATTTCCTTCTTACTAGAATTTGGTAACCTTTAACCTGATAGGGTTATCTATTTCTTACAAAAGTCTGCCTTCTTTATGTTTATTTTAAATCCTTCGCGGCCTAAAATCATTAAGGTGTTTTCGATCACCATTAAATGCAATTGGAATTCCTGAGATATACTCGAAATATCACCAAAACAGTTCTGAACGTTCATGTAATGTGGAGGAGCTAGTCGAGGAACAAAAGAACGCTGGTGATTGTCTTTACACCAAACATTATTATCAAAGGTGTTAAATTTCCGAACAGGGTACAAAAAGATGACACCTCTCCTGCTCGTTTCGTTGACCCTACCTGCCAGTATGACGCCGTTAGAACAAATAATTTGAGAAAGTTTAGCATCTTACTTATCTCATTCAATTTATTATATGCTATCACAAAGCGTATGGTGTTTCTTTTATTGGGAATTATAAACGACAGAAAACAACATGCACTCGTGCTGGGGCCGATGACCCCAAGCTCCAGCAGCCGATCAATGTGCTGACGTAATTGCAATTCCTTAACCTTCAAAACTGGATAGGGCTTTAACGTGATTTGTGGGTGATCTCCAACGTCAATATCCATAACTGGCCTTATCAAACCAATTCTCGACCTGAAATCAAATCTAAATTTCATTAACACTTTGAACAACTGTTCTTTTTCATCATCAGTTAAGGCATCACTCTCATTTATCTTATTACAAATGGCTTGTTCCGAGGCAGTGAACTCATCCGTTTCAAGGGATTTAGCAGTTGCCTGGGACTGATAGACTTCGTTTATACCTGGCTCCCAATTCAGTTTATAGATCTTCCAAGGTTTATCCTGCCAAAACCCAGTATTTGATGCGAAATTTGGCTGTAAACCCGTTGACAGCTGAAAATCTACGCCTAGAATAACAGGCTGGGTTGTATTTTCCTTTCAAGATAGTGAAAAGGTTATTGTCGTTGCACAATCTGAATTGTAGCCAAAACGAAACCTGAACACTCAAATAAACGAGTATCGGCAACTCTAACCCGATAAGGACGTTGGGTAAATTCACAATCCATTTTAATCAAGTCATACTTCAGTGAACCATTTACGTAAGACATTGTGCTCTTGCTCTCCAGTATGGAGTCTGCATATTCTTTACCGAATTTAAGTGAAAAATAAGCACACAGTGCTGGTTTAGGCTCAACAAGATCGCCTAGACAATTTCGGTTACGAATTGGTCGGTTTTGAAAAGAAGATATGCCATTTCCAGCCTCACCGAATAAATCTGGGTTTCTCTTTGGCTTTTTGGTACGAATTCTTGTGAATCAGAATCCAGTTCAATTTCTTGAGCTTGTGCAAGAGTGTTTCTATTTGGCGGAAAACCAACAATGGTATTTACATGACAGTTTGTGTTTCGTGCGTCGAATTTTTACACTTCAAGCACCAAATTCCTTGTGAATGTATTCCATTATTGTTGTTACTACCACGACAACGGTTGCTAAAGAAAGTGCGCCCAGTGGCACGACCATTACTATCATTCGAATTACTGTTAATACTGCAGTGTCTCCTAACTGCAAATTGATTTTGTTGGTGATTTGACCTATCAGGGCAGAATATTTAGAAGTCCACCCAACCGTATTACAAGTGTTGCAAGTGTATTTTGCATCGTATTTTGCATCGTATTTTGGCAAGGAACTGGGGCTATTTCCTTTACCTCTAACACGATTTCTACCATTTCTAGCATTACCAACATTTGAAATTCCGGGCTGAAATGAGCTAGCCTGCCTCCTTGAACCATATTTTCCAAGAAAAGACCTTGCATTTTAAAATCTATCAAGGAAGTGAATTTCTTGACATCATAGGCATGTGAAAAGTCAAATTCAGTGTTCCCAACGTAGCCTGAATTTTATCAAAATCACTGGTTCTAGCACCTGTGTTGTGTAAAATATTTGTGCATTTATTAAAATGCTTAATGAAACTTTCATTTTCCGCATTCTCATAGTTCTGACCTTAGCAATTAGGTTACACCCATGTGACTGTACTGCAAACTTATCCAACTAGAAAAAGGTTCATTTGCCAAAAACCAGTCAACAGCGTCCCCTGGTAACCATGATGGAACAGTTTGGTGAATAAAAAATTTCCCGTCAACCTTTTTAATCTTTAAAATTCTTTATAATTTCATGATAACAGCTGAGGGGAAAATTTTGTCATTCAACCCCTTAAATTCTCCAATATTTCAAAGCTTTCATTTTAGGCAAGGGTGTGGACATTTAAACAGCTCTTTGGTAATTATTCTGTGATGGACAACTAATAACATTTGAACCACCACCAACTAGATTACTGCTACGTGTCATAACAGGTGAACTGAAAACATTAGTTGTTGAAGTTAATGGTGGCCTATTATAATTATAATTGTTTATTGTGATAACACAAAAGGTCAAGGAAGAAATATTTGACTACTTATATCTTACCATAAAAAAAGAGAAAACAAAGTAAAGTCTGGCTATTAGTCGTCGTCCAATAGAAAGTTATGCACAAGTATTAACATATTTACTTAAATCTACCTTATTTAGTTTACGTTTAAAAACAGCAAGAGATGTAACCTGAGAAACATCAGCAGGAAATGCATTCCATGGGTTAACCACACGGTGGGAGAGAAAAATTACGACAATCCTTCTTGATAGGCTGTACAGTTAACTTAAAACAATGTATCTTGTCACACTTGCATCAAGAAAAATTATTTTTTGGTATATCTGTTAGACCATGGAGAATGGAATATGTCAATGTCAAATCCAACTTTAGTCTTCTCATCTCAAGTGTTTCCAACCTAAAAATCTGTAAACGTTCGGAATATGGTTTATTTCCCATACCCGATAAATACCTAGTGAACGATCTTTGAACCGACTCAGTGTGGTTTATGTGCTTTCGCAAGTAGAATCATCATACTGGGCTGGCATATTCAAGAATTGGTCTCACGAACACCTTTAATGCCCAGACCAAAGTAGCCACATCACCAGAGGTGAAACAATGTTTAATTATGGCCAATTTGATCCACTTTTCAAGTCTGACGTAAACCAAACACCCACATCGTTTACCATGGTTTCATGATCTAATTCCACACCAAGTAGGAAATAAGCGTTTATCAGGGTTTTTTTTGTCCAATATGGAAAATCTTACCTTTAGGGCCTGATATAGGCAAGCACCAATAAGTCGACCACCGCGCAAATTTCAGATGAGAGGCTGAAAGTTCCCCATAATTAACAGGATTTTAACAACAGTGTATAACTTCACATCGTCTGCAATTTTTGGGGTTTTGATTTTGGTATTTAACACTTTAAGGTCATTTATATAGACAAGAAATAAAAGATATTCCAGGACAGAACCTTGGGGGACACCACTCGTAACAGCGCTTTCATCAGAGATAGTGCTTCCAACATATACGTGTGGTATTCTGGGTTGTATTCTGGTCTAGGTGCAATATCGGCTGTACACACCGGATTTTCACCCCACATAAAAGATTAACTATTGAATCCAGTTTAGCACTCAAATCTAAGATGGCAGTGTCACTAGAATTGCTAGCTGAAGTAGATTGGCTAAAATAGTTTGGCACACTAGTATGTACTTGTGTTGACATTTGGCTTGGCCCAAGCAAGCGTACAGAATAATTTAGCATTGAAGACACAGTCACTGAAGGCTTGCCAAGCATTTGGAACACCTGATCATTGCATAATAGAACATGTCTGATCTTGTCCAGAGGGATAAGTCCATGTTATGGTCACTGGAAATAGCTGCTGCTGCTGCAAATTAGTAGTAGCTTTATGAAGATGTGATCCGGCTCCGAACCAAGTCTATTCAGGTCATAAAAGAACAGTGCCAGGAAAAATGGAGTACGAGAGAAAATTGGGAAAAAACAGTTAAAAAGAAATAAAGTATAATCAGGTTCGTTCTTAAAAACCAGCAATGTTACAACTCGAAAAAAACATAAATTAATGAATAGAAAAGAGAAGAGACCGGGTTAGGAGGATAGTCGTTTGAAGGGTAAACATCAAGCTGGGGAATCAATAACAATGTCGACACCCCAGACACACATGTCTGATGTCCGAACCACCAGTCTTAACTTGACACCTGAGGCATCCCAGACCAGTTCCTTAACAGATGGGTTGTGCCTTTCGGACATTACAAATGGCTCATCCGCAAATTACATTTCTTTTACATAGGACACTCCACAAATTACATTAATAAAAGAACACTTAAAAAAAAAGACTTGACTGGTTCTACTATGGAAAATACTATGCTTCATATTCAACAGGAACAGGAACATCTAAGTAGAATTATAAGCACAAACAGATTGGAACATGACCTAGATATTACTGGGGTAAATGTCAGTCTCTACCAAATGAAAAATGCAACATATAATTCCCTCCAAATTGATAAGACATTCTCAGAGAATTCAATACTTACTGAGCAACCATTGAGCTCCGAAAAAATGATGAAAACCAGAAGTTAAATGAGTCGTTAAATGCGACGGTTAGGGAAGTAATGGAGACTTTTCTCGATAAAATGGAAGCCGCCTTCAATCAGAGCCTCCAGAGACTTATGAACAGGATTGAAGATATGTTCATCAACCAGGTGAGAATGCTCGCCGACATTAGTCAAAACATGACTACTAAACGTGAACGTAATGTTGGCATATCTGACAATGCAGTGAAAATTGGTACTCAGCACAGTAATGGCGTCAACCATCATCAAGATCACGAAACCAGAATGGTCACACTAAACACGCAAATTTCTGTGAGTGGTAAAGGAAGTATCCAACTATTATCAACCCATATTGATGACCAGAAGCATTTAGTGAAGAAATCAACTGGTCAAATGAGACCATGCCCATTTGAACAGCACACTACTCGAAAAGTTAAATTGGGGCAAATACATTGTGACCATGTTAAAATTAAAAAAAATCACCAACAAAATGCAGTTGCACGAGCTAGCACAAATAGTGCCGATTTAAACACATGTGTTTGCAAAAATTATGCAAAACACGGTACTTCATGAAGGTGCGTCTGAAAAAAATATAAGAGAAAAGCCCATGAATGGAAAGAAGGTTCTTATAGTAGGGGACTCAAAGGTACGAAATGTGCGACTAAACAAATATAGAGATCCTTCCTTCTCAAAAACTTGGTGTTTTCCCGGAGCTTTGATTGACCAGCTATCAGAGTCAATTGTTGATATTCTTGAAACGTAGCACGATGTCCACGGTGTCGTCACTTGTTTAGGCACAAACAATTTAAAATGTGACAAACCTCGTGAAATTGCAAATAAGATTGCCAATATTAACGACATTGCTAGGAGTGTAAATCCTGGCATTAGAATCTGTATAATAGGTCTTTTCCCAGGTATGAAAAACAAAATTAAGTGCTTTAAGACTGGTCTTTACGACTTTTTTGTCGAATGCAATGGTAATTTGCAGCTGGTCTGTAAAGGGAGGGGACGTGGATTTCGTTCACTTTGGGAGGTGATCGATGGTCACAGGAGGTTTTTGGCATCAGATGGTGTACACCTCTCTGGGAAAGGTCAGAAACTTTTGAGACAGCTATTATGAATTACTGGTCTTTTCATACTATTTTTGATGGTTTTCACTCCCATTTGGAAAACTAACCACGGCTAAACGACAAAAAGTTTGTAGAGGGAACGATTGTAGTTTAAATTGTGTAAAAAAACAAGTAAAAAATTGTCTGGATGTCTAATAAACGCTCAGAGTGCAGCCGGTAAGCTTCCAGAAGTGCATCTTCTCTTATCCAATGATGTGTTCGATGTCGTTATTTTGGTCGAGACTTGGTTCGATACTTCCATCCCCGATGCGAGGCTTGTGCAAGATGTACCATATGTTCTGTATAGACGTGATCGCGGTAAAGATCACTGGGTGCATCACGGTCTTTCTGTGCGAGCTACTTTCAGTTTCTGATGTTCTTATCGTGGATGATTGCGAGGCATTAAACCTAACATTGGTCTCCCCAAAACTAAACTTAACTATTGGGTATGTTCCCAACAGTAGGGACCCAGAACAGATGAGCACTATGTCCTCCTTTCTCAAAAAAGCCAATCACTCACGATGCTCAAACGTCGTGCTCGGCGACTTTAACATGTCAAAGGTTGACTGGGTTAATGGCGTTGCGCATGATCCAAACCAAAAAGTGTTCCTTGATACAATCCTAGAGTTGGGATTATCGCAATTAATTACAAAGCCAACCAGAGGTAAAAATATTCTAGATTTTTTATTTGTGGACTGTGACCGAAGTATCTACGACTCGGATGTGGTACCACATTTTAGTACCAGTGACCATGAGATGGTAATCTTCTCAATTCACTCCAATTTTGATACGGATGTTTCGGGCATTACTAAAACCATAAATAAGATAAATTTTGAATTGTTAACGCAGTCTATTTCGGAAGTAATTTCCGATCACGATAATATTGAAAAAAAATGGAATATTTTTATTAAGATTCGTTCAAACCTTGTTCAACAGCCGTCTTTTACTCCAAAATCAAAAATAAATCGGTCATCAAAATATACAAGACCGTCGCCTGAGGTCAGGAAATTAACACTACGGAAAATTAAACTTTGGAATAGACTGAAATATGATAAATCAGACAAAAATAAAGTAACCAACAACAATTGTAGAAGGAACTTAAAAGATCTTTGTAGGCAAGAGGCTATAAACAAAGATCTCAAGATTATTTGTGAGGGATACATGAGCTCCCTCTTCAGATATGTTAAGAAGCAGACTAAATCCCCTAGCACTATTCCACCTCTACACTATATTCACACCATTTTAACAGATGATTTGATGAAGGTCAATGCCCTAAACTCAATTTTTAGTGGAAACTTCACTCAGGATAACAATTCGTTGATAATTCCAAATCATATATTTAATGAGCAAAATAAGTACCATTCTGATTCTTTCACTTCCTTGAATGACTTCTCACATGACGCCGTCAAGAAGCGTTTGTTTAAACCGAAAAATAGTTCGGCGATATGTCCAGATGGTTTTTCTAGTAACTTTTATCGACGCCTCGCAGATGTACTCTCTCAACCATTATGGATAATTCTAAATTCTTCGTTTCAGGAAGGTACACGCTCTAAACTATGGAAAAAGGCACGAGTTATTCCAATTTTTAAAAACGGTAATGCGGCTGATCCGGCGAACTATCGTCCGATTTCCCTAACTTGTATGCCATGTAAGATCTTGGAGAGACTTATTCGGGAGGAGATCATGAATCATTTGTCCAAGTTTGACCTCATTCCTCCAAACCAATTTGGTTTCCTATCTGGTAGGTCCATCACTCTGCAAATGCTAAATTATGTTGCTGACTGGACACACTCTTCTGAATTGGGGATGCCGGTCGACATCGTCTGTATCGATTTTGCGAAAGCTTTCGATTCAGTAGTACACAAGAAACTTCTTTTTAAACTAAAGCTCCTAGGTACCGAGGATCTAATTTATGACTGGATTGAGGACTATCTTAGGAATAGATCCCAGGAGGTCTCTGTTGGTAATTCTTCCTCGTGTGAGTTGCCAGTGACGAGTGGAGTCCTGCAAGGGTCGGTTTTAGGCCCACTGTTATTTCTCTTGTTCTTTTCGGATTTAGCCCCAAAATTTGGTAATGTAAAAATGCCTATGTTTGCTGACGATCTTAAGTTATATGGTAATATAAATAGTCAGATGGATCATGAAGCACTGCAGAGTGCAGTCAATTATGTAAATAACTAGTCGGATGTGTGGAAACTCCCCATTAATAATGAAAAATGTAAAGTCTTATCTCTAGGTAATAGATTTAGAAACACTGAATACGTGTTGGGAACATCAATTCTTGAATGCATATACGAGACAAAAGCTCTCGGCATTCATTTAACTATGAATTTAAAATTCTCCACACATTGTAGCACTGTTGCGGCAAAAGCCCAAAGGGTTGGCTATATGATTAAAAAATGTAGTTCGGGAGATAAAACTACACTAGTAAAATCCTATAAGGCTTATGTGAGACCCATTGTGGAAAATGCATCCCAAGTATGGTCCCCCTACTTATCAAAGATATGAACGTACAACGTACCTTTACTAAATCCTTGCTAGGCATGCGAGGTTTATCATATCAGCAACGCTTGTCCCACTTAGGGCTCGAATCACTCAAGTTGAGGACTTCGTGCTGACCTCTCACTGACTTTCTCAATTCTTAGAGGCATGACAGATATCGACTCTCATGTGTTCTTCACGGTTCGTGGAAACAGCTTTACCAAAGGACACCCTCTTAAGCTTGGGGTTAGAGCTGTTCGTAGGGACTGTACAAAATATTTTTACTCAAATCGAGTTGTAAGACCCTGGAATAGTCTTCCTTCGGGGCTGGTTGGATCGGCGAGTCTCGCCCAATTTAAAAGGGACCTTACGAAGTACGACCTTTCAGATTTCATGAAGTGTTTTTAGATTATTTTTAGATTTTATGTTTTAATGAATTATATTTTTTGTATATTCTATGTATATTTTTATAGACGTTCTTTTTACTCTTTAAATTGGGACCAGTATTAGTGGTGGTATGCTAGTCCTTCTGGTATCCCTATTACTTTGTGTAATAAAATATACTTTTACCTTACTTTACAGTAGTTGTTACTGAAGTGACACAAGTAGGAGGAAAACGAGGTGGAAAAGGCAAATTCACATTCAAAGGCACACCTGGCACAAATGGAACACCTCCTGTAACACTAGCATTACTTCTGTCGCTTACGCCAATAAGGGTGTAAGTGCCATTTCGATATTTTAAATTGATATTTTTGTGCTGGCATTTGCTCCTTTATTCCACACACCTTTCAGTGAATCAAAAACGAAAGTTGCATACTTCGTTTTGAAGCTGTAAAGCTTTTACATTTGCCGCTGCTAGTTGGAGTTAGCTCTAATGTTACTTTTGCAAGCAATAATGTGGCAAGTGCCATTTCCTGTTAGATACTTACAAGCAATAAAGGGGCACGCACCATCTTAAAACAATGACAACAATCGCATTCGTGCATGACAACGCCCCTCCAAACGTTAGAAAATCATCGTGTAAACACAAATCAAATCAACAATCTCAGGAGGGTTCCACTCTTCAAACGGGGCGTGACCATGCAAGATTAAAAAACTGCAATATTAGCCCAAAAGAAAGTACCGATGGGCACTTACCCAGTTTTATTCTGCATTTGAATAAAAACATCAATTGCATTTTTATTACTTGAATGGAGCTTTATTGTTAACCTAGAAAAGTGGTTAGTATTGTAATGCATAAGGCTGCAAGTTTACTTTGACACTGGTGCATAAATTTATGACTGAATACTGTTTTTTTGGCTCTCCTGAAAAAATTTACTTTTTGGCACTTACCCCCTATTGTTGGAAGCGACAGACTTATAACAGGTGAAAATAATTGTCCACCATTTGGAAAAGTCATTGTAGGGCTTGACACACTAACATTTAGGCCTACTGCAGTAGTATATAGACCCAAATTAGGGATAACAGGAGGAATATTAGGGCTAGCTGGAGGAAACTGAGCTGCTATTCTTGATGGAGCAAACCCTAATGGTGATTGCACAACTGGTGAAAGAATAGGGGTAGTCATCCTAGCTGCCTGTTTCTTCCTAGCCCTAGCCTTTTTCCCTATCTTATTAGGATCCCTACTTAAATTCCAAGAGTCAGGGTCTAAATCTGGCTTAGATCTAGTGGACCTTGGCATAAATAACACAATATTCAAAGTTTTAAGCCTATAGGCTATGACAAAAATCACTTCAAGGCTAAAATTCAGTAGCCTACACAATCAAGGTTTATCTAGGCAAAGTCCCAATTGGTAAAAGTCACAAGGTACTAGTCTATAAGGCACACACAAAATCTTTCATTATTTAAAAAAGAAGGCACTGACTGATTCAAATTATTCTTCACTGCAATATAAAAGTTATTGCTATTTGTACACAGTTCTTAATACTCACAACTACTCAGGTTGTCTCTTGGTTACTCACTGAAGGCTGGGGTCCCAGGTGGAAAATGGAACACCCAAGATGGCTGCCGGCATTTCAAAAGGCTTTTTGGTGGAAATAGGTCCTTGGGGCTTTTTATATCTGGAGATAACCGTTTACTTGCACCAGACGGTGTACATCTGTCGGTTTTGGGAAGATGGCACGTTGAGACGTTGTATTGCCGCATATTGGTTGAAATTTGACTCTCGAGACAGCTTTTTCTCGTATGAGGAAAACTTTTAATTTCTAATCGACATAATGTACGTCCAGTTGTCCCACTGCTCAAAACTTAGTCTAGGAGAAAAATCAGAAAATGCAACGAGTAGAGGCATTTTTTAGTAGAAGCGGTAACTATTTTTTTCTGAACAAGGAGCATGTGACGAAGCAAGATATAAAAGTTACAAAATTTTCTTCGCAATTTTTAGGCCGGGAATGAACCGATAACTTGGAAAAAATGGCACTAATTAGAGGTTTTCTAATATTTTTAATATCTCGGCTTCTACTAATCCATTTTTCTTTTTCTTTACATCAAACAAAAGGATTTGAAACGTACTACCTTTCATTATAGAATAATTATTTCGATATTTTTGATGGATTACTAACAAATTTTAACTTTAAGATAAAAAACATGCATTTGCTCTTCATTCCATTTCGCAATATACTTTAAATAACCTCTAACGCTTAGACAAATATTTTGTGCCTATATAAGTTCTTGTAGTACAGAGTATTACCTTTAATTTGGCATATAGAACACCTATTTCGGTCCCATATAAGTGAAGTAATGGTTACGCAAACATATGTGTAACACGGTATTTTTTATAAAGAATAGATAAGGGCCAGAAAAGGGACCGATTGCTCGCCTCCGGAGAAATCGACTGAATTTTCACCAGTTATACGTTATTATATTGCAAATGGAAAAATAAGGAGAAACACGCTGAATCTCTTCCCATACCCCGAAAGGGGGGATGGGCATGCACCACTTCCCTTTCCCCCCAAAAAAAAAAAAATTTTTTTTTTACTGGGAACGTCTTAACCATTCAAATTAATAACGTACTGGTTAGGCACAATTTTAGGCAGAAAATTTGCTACAAGAAAATTTTAATGCATATTTAATGTAAAAATCTACCCTATGCTCTAAAATCGTGGTTTACCTATACATGTTCTAATTTTAGTGCGTAACGCCCATTTTCTAAGTATATCTGCTGTCTTCCTGTTTAACTTAACTCGGTGTATTTATGGGGCATCTTAAATATGAGTTGCTTTATGACCATTTTCCTACTTTGTTTTTTAAATTCCTTTGTGCAGTAATAATTATTTTTACTAATTAAAATGAAAAGTGGTTTTAGATATTTCAACATGCCGTATTCTCATTATCCCATTCGTTTTGGTGCTCACCATGCATGTCATTTAACAGCTGTAAACATAACACCCTGCATTTTAAATAGAATTCGGATGACAGGCAAGAGATGTGTGGTCCATGTATGGTTTGTTTTATTATTCGAATATGTGTTCAAACTATGCATTTAAACTTTATTTAATTTCTGTTATCCTTGTTGGCAGGAATAAATACATATTATCCAATTAACCCTAATTACATCATTAACTTAATAAAAGGGCTTCCTGAGTGGTTGAATTCGAAAATTCCTACCCCCTTCACGTCTGTACGTCACTAATTAACGAGTGAATGATGGGCTGAATTAAAGGTCAATATTTCTGACCCGCCCTTCATAAATATCCTAGTTATGAGAATTAGGAAGTAAGAAAGAGTACATTTAATTCGAATATCACTATGCATTTTGAATGCTATGACATTAACACTTCAGCTTTAAATCAGCATAAAGTGGTCACTATGAATGATAAATAAATGTAATCAGCCTTGGTGGAAAGAAGACATCGCTACCTTTCAGAAAAGTCCTAAGTATAGCGATTTAAGTTAACTAGGACAATTGCAGGAGTATATTCAAGAATAAAATCGCGACACATGTTGACCGCTATGACAGTATCAATTAACCTTCAAATGGGCGTAAGATGACCTATACGAAAGATAAATAAATTTTATTAGCGTTGGTGGAAAGACGACATCACCATCTTTCAGAAAAGTCTAAATATAGCCATTTAAGTTAAGTAGAACGCTTGAAGGAGTGCATTCTAGTCGAAAATCGTGACATATTTTGATTGCTATGAGAATGCCACTTCGTTTTTAAATGAAAGTAAGATAGCACCTATGTAAGATATAACTGGAGAAAATTTGGTAGTTTCCCGAAAACGAAACATCAGTCAACTTTTTTTTTGTCCTTTACCAACTAAACTACACGAAGTTAATTTTAAGAAATGTTACTGATGTAATTGTGTATTCATTACTCCATTTCTACGGGACCGAAATAGATGTTCTATACTATACCAAATTAAAGGTAATTTTCTGTACTACAAGAACTTACATAGGCATTAAACGTTTGGTCTAAGGGTTACGTTTATAGCGAAATTTAACAATGAGCAAATGCATGTTTTTTTATATCTTTAAGGTAAATCTGTTAGCAAATCATTAAAAATATCGAAAGTGTTATATGTAATGAAGGATAGTAGGTTTCAAATGCTTCTATTTGGTGAAAAGAAAAACGGGATGGTAGATGTCGAGATATTAAAAATATTAGAAAATCTATCACTGGCGTCATTTTTTTCAAAGATGGCGGCTCATTTCCGGTCTTAAAATTTCAAAGAAAATTTGGTAACGTTTATATCTTGCTACTTAATGTGCTTCTTGTTCAGAAAAAAATTAGTTACCACTTCTACTAAAAAATGCCTTTAGCTCGGAAACTATGGCCTTTTCTGAATTCTTCTCCTAGGCTATTATTTCAAGTGGTATAATAGTGGTACAGTTTTTTGATTCAATTGTCCAGGGTAATCAGTCAAAATGTAACACAACAGAAATGCGGGCTTCAATTTACAAAATTATGTTAAAACCAGTGTTCAGACAGTTTCACACTGTGGTGGTGTGCCAACCAAGGATGTTGATGTATTGGGTTGCATAATTAATGCACAGAGTGCAGTTAGGAAATAGCCTGAATTGCATAACCTTCTTTCTAAACCAACCTACGATATCGTTGTGGTAGTGGAGACATGGTTCGATGGCACCATCTCGGACGCAATGCTGGTCCACGACTTGCCATTCGTTGTTTTTAAAGGGGGGGGGGAGATGAGGCTTAATGGCGCGTCGACAGCTTGGTCATGAGCGCCAACCTCAGTCACAGTGCAGTGGTCCGGGTTGCCACTGCACCACACATTACAGAGATATTATTCAAACCCCTAATCTAAATCTTGTCATACATCTGTGCCTCCTGCAAAAATTGAAAAACACCGGACAGGAGGACAGACTTATCACCCAATTGACGCACAATGTCATGCGGAAGATGGAAACGACGACGAAAACCATCAAGATGGCAACAATCAACAAGGAAGTGCCGGAGGGGGGGGGATTGAGGTTTAATGGCGCGTCGACAACTTGGTCATTAGCGCCAACCTCAGTCACAGTGCAGTGGTCCGGGTTGCCACTGCACCACACATTACAGAGATGTTATTCAAACCCCTAACCTAAATCTTGTCATACATCTGTACCTCCTGCAAAAATTGAAAAACACCGAACGGGAGGACAGACTTATCGCCCAACTGACGCGCAATGTCTTGCGGAAGATGGAAACGACGACGAACACCATCAAGATGGCGACAATCATCAAGTAAGTGCCGGACCGTAAGTGGCCGTCGACACCAAGAACATTCAGGAGGGTCAACCCCCCGCAAAAGGAAACAGTGAGTAAGTCGGGTGTGACCAACTCGCAAACGGGCCAACACAACCTCCTCACGGCGACTGCGGCGACACGCCGAGTGCCACTCCTCGACAGTGCCTTTAATGGCCCGCAACCTATTACCGTCCTGTCTGTCCCACAAGGTTTGCCAAAAAACGTGTAACCTCAGACGCAGAGTTGGAAAGGCATCTGAGGGAACAAGGCTGAGATCCCTACCGAGAGGGCCAGAAAGGGCTCCTTTCGCAGCAGAATCAGCTTGTTCATTCCCTGATATCCCAACATGGCCCGGGATCCAGCAGAAAAGCACGGTTTTCCGCTGGCCAGGCAAGCGGGAAAGCAAAGCTTGGACACGTTGTGTCAAGGGGTTCCGAGGATTGTAATTAGCCAAGGACTCCAGGGCACTCATGGAATCACTAAAGATAATGAAATGCGTGCCCTGTAGGTCAAGGATCCATTCCACCGCCAAACCAAGAGCCAAAAGCTCTGCAGAGAACGCAGAATAGCCTGAAGGAAGGCGATGGGCAACCGTTACTCCCTTACACACACAAGCACACGCCACGCCAACGTCTGACTTCGACCCATCAGTAAACAGGCGCTGATAACCGGCGTACTGAGAACTCAGCCGCCGGAACTCCTGTAAGTTCCTTGCTAGTAGAGTGGAACCCTTCGGGAGGGACGCCAGAGCAAAAATAAAACTGCCACCTGGGACAAGCCAAGGGGCAACTGGCATTCTCCCAAGCCCCAAGACGCAGGGCATTTCAAAGGCTATCTCCTGACAGGACTGCTGGAGCCTATCGCGGAAATCACCCTTACCCACCCTGCGTCTACCGACACGCAAGTCTGGCGCAAAAACCATGGACCAAGCAGGACTGGAATGCACAGCACGTAAACGCACAGCATACTGAATGGCAAGCTGTCGCCGACGAATGGCCAAAGGTGGCTCCGAGGCCTCAGCATAGAGGCTGACCACTGGAGAAGTTCGAAATGCCCCAGTCGCCACACGCAGGCCACTGTGATGCACAGTGTCCAACATCTGGAGAGTGGAGTCACTAGCAGAATCATAGACCATACACGCATAATCAAGTTTGCTGCGGACAAGGGCTCGGTAGAGGCGCAACATGGCAGCGCGATCAGCACCCCATGAAGTGCCCGACAGGACCCGCAAGATGTTAAGCGCCCGCAAAGCCTTGTCTTTAAGCTGATGTAAGTGTGGAAACCAAGACAACCTGGAATCGAACACCAGGCCCAGGAAACGTGCCTGTGGGACAACAGGAATTTGTGCCTGTCCCAAGTACAGGCAAGGATCCGGGTGCAGCGTTCGTTTGCGGCAAAAGTGGATGCACACAGTCTTGTTCGGAGAAAACTGGAAACCATTACTTACCGCCCAGGTCTGGACTTTGTTAATTGCCAGCTGTAGCTGCCGCTCGCAGGTCTGCATGCGAGCTGCCCGAAAGCGCAGGCCGAAGTCATCGACAAACAATGACTGGGGAACAGCAGCTTGCTGAGCAATGGGGTTGATCCCTATAGCAAACAAGATGACACTAAGAACACCTCCCTGAGGCAAACCATTCTCCAAGACAAAGGGGCGGGAAAGAGTCGTCCCGACACGAACGCGAAAAGAACGGCCTGAGAGGTAGGCAGAAAGCAACAGTGGCATCTGCCCCCTCAAGCCATAGTTATAGAGATTACGGAGATTCCCATAACGCCACGTCGTATCATACGCCTTCTCCAAGTCAACGAAAACCTGAACCAGATGTTGACGCAGGCGAAAAGCCTCCCTCACATCCGATTCCAGGGCAACCAGATGATCGATGGTTGACCGAAACCGTCGAAAGCCGCACTGGGACGCAGATAAGAATCCCCGTGATTCCAGCACCCAGACCAACCTCTCACCGACCATCCGTTCCATAAGTTTACTGAGACAGCTAGTCAGAGCGATTGGGCGATAACTGGAAGGAGCAGTAGGGTCTTTGCCCGGTTTCACAATCGGGATGACCACTGCTGTCCTCCACGCTGCCGGAACAGAGCCTTCTGCCCACACACGGTTGAACATCTCCAGCAAGAACTGCTGGGAGGCAAGAGGCAGATGTTTCAACAGCTGATAGTGAACATCATCAGGCCCTGGGGCGGAGTCATGCGACTTGGACAAAGCGGAAACAAATTCCTGCCTGGTGAACGGTAAATTGTACTCCTCTAGCCCGTCGGAGCGAAAGTCTAGAGGGTGAGCCTCTTCACTACGCTTTATTCTGAGGAAACCAGGATCATAATGGTTATCACTCGAAACCTGCGCAAACGCAGACGCAAGACAGTCGGCGATATCCGGCACAGAAGAGATCACGGTATTCGCCACCTTCAGCTGTGAAACCGGGGAAGGCACGGTCTTCCCCGAGATCTGGTGCACCTTCCGCCACACCTGCTGAGAAGGCGTGGAGCGCGTGATCGACGAAACATAAACTGCCCACGAAGCACGTCTAGCCTCACGGATGACAAACCTGGCACGGGCACGACAGCGCTTAAAGGCTACAAAGTTGTCAGCAGTTGGGCTGACTGTAAACGCACGCAACGCTCGCCGGCGGACCTGAATGGCCCGCCCGCAAGCAGGTGTCCACCACGGAACAGGAACCCGCCGCGGCTGAGTGGACGTACGCGGGATAGTAGCACGAGCAGCAGCAAGGACCACGTCAGCGAAATGAGTGGAAAGTTCATCCACATCAGAAAAGTCCTCAACCGCACGCTGAAATACAGCAGCCTCAGCAAAAGCTGACCATTCAGCACGTTTAAGCGCCCAGCGGGCTGGCCTGGAAGCCACAGAACCCCCTTGTGTTGTGGACAACACAATGGGGAGGTGATCGCTTCCATGCAGATCGGCAGTGACACCCCAAGTGAAGTGAACTGGGATGGCCAGCGAGCAAAAGCCTAAGTCCACCGCTGACCAATTGCCCGTGGCCAGGTTACAGTGTGTCATGGCTCCATCGTTCAGGATGCATACAGACCCCCTCTGCATCCACTCCTCAAGGATCCTCCCTTTGTTGTCTGTATGCGGTCCCCCCCACTGGACATGGTGGCTGTTAAAGTCGCCCAGCAACAGAAAAGGGGCAGGAAGCTGGCGGACCAGATCCTCCAGGTCACCAACCCCAAAGACCTCATTCGGTGGCAAATAAAGCGAACAGACAGTAATATCCAAATGGAAAGAAACACGAACTGCTACCGCCTGAAGCCTAGTGTGCAGAGGCACACTGGCATGCGGCTGAGAGTGTTTTTAAAAGGGACCGTAACGGTCGAGGTGGGGGGGCACAGCAGTTTTTGTATGCGTCATGATTGAGTTCGATTCCATTGCATTTTCAAGTGATTCTGAGGCTATTAGTGTCGTTCTTTTTGCTCATAAAATTAAATTAACTTGTTGCTGTGTGCCACATGGTCGTGATAAAGTGCAGCTTGACGGTATCTGTAATTATCTTCGATCCAACATGGATCCACGAATCACAAATTTGGTCCCACATAAACTGGACAAATCTCTCCTCCTCAAATGACACTCAACGAATTTTCTTACACTGTATCACGGATCTAAGCCTCGACCAACTTGTTACAAAACCGACTAGGTTAAATTATATTCTGAACCTTTATTGGTCGATATCGAGAGAGCTATTTTCGACACCGAAATTGTGGAACACTTTAGTACTAGTGACCAGAATACGGTAACCTTCCACATCAATTGCAATAACACATTCTAAAAAATAGAAGAAACAAAGTACTATAAAACAATAAACCTTGATAATTTGCGTGCAAACTTAAAGAATGTTTGCTGGGACTCATGCCTCAGCAAATTGAATACTGTGGAAAACAAATGGAATTTATTTATTGATATTATTTCCGTTTACGTGAGTATATCAACCAAATTTGCTCGAAAGAGAATTAATAAAACCCACAGTTTATCTCGTGCAATAAAAAAGTAAACCGCTCTCAAAAAGAAGCTTTGGAAAAGCCTGAAGCATGAAAATAGTGACACTAACATCGAGTTGTATAAGACGTGCAGCGTAAAATTAAAATATATGTGGAAGGAGCAGGTGATAAAATGTGATCATAAGATCATGCAGGAGGGGACCATGAGCTCTATTTATAAACACATTAAACGTAACACAGTTTCTAGTAAAATTCTGCCTTTGCGTTTTAACGATGGACTCTTAGTAAACGAACTTGATAAAGCAAATGCCCTGAATCAATTTTTCTGTACAAATTTCGTACTTGATGATAACACTGTGAATATAGTTCCTTTAGATTCTGCAAATCTATTGTCACAGACGAATTTACCAAAAATTGATGTTCCTGAGTTTTCACCACAAACTATTCTCACCAAATTAAGTTGTTTAAAAAAATAGTTTTGCCGTCTGCCCAGATGGCTTTAGCTCTATATTTTATAAGAAATTAGCAAATGAGCTTTTTCATCCTTTATTGCCAATCTTGAAATCGTCATTTAAACAGGGAACTATCCAGGTTCGCAAGAGTTAGCCCAATCTTTAAAAAGCATAATACAGCAGATACGGCAAACTATTGCCCAATTTCTCTCACCTGTATCCCTTGCAGGATTCTTGAGAAGATTATTCGTGATGCTATCCTTAATCACCTCTACAGGCTCTGCATGGTCCCCGATGACCAGTTCGGGTTTTTGCCTGGTCGCTAAACTACCCTGCAGCTACTGAGCTGTCTAAATGATTGGACACAGTCGCTCGAGAGCAGCATTCCGATTGATGTTATTTGTGTCGACTTTGCGAAAGCGTTCGACTCTGTGGTACATTGTAAATTATAAGATAAACTAAAAATGGTTGGAATTGATAAACAAATCCTAACTTGGGTTAGGGACTTTCTAAATAATAGAGTACAATTGGTTGTGGTGTGGTTGTCACATACGTTTGTTACCTTTTGCGTTCGTATTTAAAATGCAGATACAAGCTTTCTTTCCTGAGGTCAGAAATAACTTTCATGATTTCTTTACTGAGGTCAAGGATAATGGTTATAGTGACGAGGAATGGTTGTTGGACTTAGAAAATTTCGACCCTGTAATATTTCTAAAGACATGAATTTTTTTATTAGTCACTGCCTACTTTAAAGTTGTATTTATTAGGTAGAAAATGTGTCGCTTTCAAAGAAAAAACTAAACATTTTGTGAAAGCTTGTATCGCCCACCCTTAACTCAACAAAGTATCTGAAATTTAATGATGCTTGAAAAACTGGCACCATAAAGTCCATCTGGTATTTACTATTTTTCAATCTGGAAATTGTAATGGATAATTTCGAATTAATTTGGTAGTGTTTCTTTCTTGGATATAACCACTACTGTCTACAACTGAGTTGACGTGTTGCAAACATCTGGCTGCTGAGTACATCTGTTAGTTTGTTACAGATGATGTTAGCTCACTCTGGAGGCTGTTTTAGCTCCCAAAGCAGTTGTCTGGTCATGAAGGAAGTATTTACATGAAAGAAGAAGAGAACACATGTTTAAATCGAGAAATCATTTTTGCTCACAAATAATTGAAAACACTACATGTTGCCAACCATAGGCACATTTTAAATATATAGGGTTAATCCCACGCACAGTTAACTAATGCGTACACATGTTGCGATCACCGCACAAGTTAAAAAACTACCCCCAATTGGGCTGATGTATAACTAGTTACGAACACTTATATTAGCCTACGAATCGGTAATTATTAAAGATTGAGCATGTCCAGAGCTCGTTTTTGCTGTTTTGAATGATCTAATGGTTTGGGAGGCTGTGCTGCACCATCTGCCCGTCGTGGCGATAGCACACCGTTACGCTTTCTCTGTTGGCTTTTCACCTTAGCGGGTTCCGATTGTAGCTTCACAGGACACTTCCTTGTAACATAGGAGGCTGCAGGCCACCGGTCACCTGTCAGAATTTGATTCGACTTTTAATTTGAAGTTTGATTTATGGGATGTCATACGTTCCTTAAGTTTTTGAAGGGATGCTACCATTTGTAGCAGTACAGGTACAGGGAATTCGTTAAACAGTATTGCGTGTGAACACCATGTCGTCTGATTTGTTATTGTTTTTATTTTCATGGTGCATGGTCAGCTGCTTAATATTTTGGTGGCTGTTTGAAACAAATCGGATGTTATTGATGTTAAGTTTCTTTTTAAGGACTTCAGAGATGCCTTTGAAGTAAGGCAGAGCAATGAAACTCGTAGGGGGGAGGGGGGGCATTTTGGGGTCAAAGCTTTTGAAATTAATTTGTTAACATACCCGAGTGGGAACCCATTCTCAACATACTTTCGCAAGATGTATTGAAATTCATGCTGCAATAAGTCAGCCTTACTGGTGTATGAGACAACACGTTTAACTTCATTTATTACTACATTACTGTTGTAGTGGGCATCAACATAAGAGTTGTAATGTGGGGTGCGAGTCGACTGCATACTTTTTCTGAAATGCTTGAATTCGATTAGGCTATTATCGTTAATAATGACGTTTACATCTAAAAATGGGATATCATTGTTTTTAGAGGACTCCATAGTGTAATTGAGTGACTTAGTGATGCTGTTGAGAATATCGAGGATTAATAACTTAAGTTGTGTTGGTAGAAGTGCTAAACTATCGTTGATGTATCGCTTGTAATATTTAATTTGTGGAAATTTTTCAACCAATTTATTGTCGACTGCATTCAGGACTATGTCACAAAAGAAAGTTAAAAGTGGGCTTCCCATCGGTACGCCATTGATTTGTTGGTAATATTTGTCTCCATACTCAAAGAAGGTGGTTTCAAAAATGACTTTTACTGCACTGATCAAAGTATCATTATCCCACTCAAGCTTGAGGAGCGAAGGGGGGTGGAGGGTTCGTTTGTAAATTTTCGAGGATTTTCCGTAATGATTAGCTCTTGGTCCAATGATGGAAACATTTTTTTGACATCTAAGAAAACAAAGTCAAACCCTGGAGGAACTTCATATCCTTCCAGCTCGTGAACAATTTTGAGTGCATTGGGGGTAGTATGGCGCCCCTCAGCGAGTTCTTTTAGAATGGGTTTAAGGATGCACGCAAGCTCAATGTTGGGGATAGTCTTCCCACTAGTAATTATCCCGAGAGGAAAACCGGGCTTGTGGGTTTTTATCTGGGGAAAAATACATGGGGGTGGTGGTCGACTTTCAAATATTTTTCGAACAATTCCGGTGTAATTCTTCCTTTGGTAACAAGTGATTTAAGGAAATTTTTAACACGACCGTTGTATTTGCTAAGTGGGTTGAAAGGGAGCTTTTTGTAAATAGGGTCATTGTTGAGCTCATTAAGTATGTTAGATTCTTGTTTCAATGTGTCAAGTATGATGGTAGCATTGCATTTGTCAGCTTTGCAGATGGTGATGGATGGATCTGATTTAAGGGCCCGAATGGCAGTAATTTCTTTGAAAGAAAGGTTTGGGATTAAATACTGCTTGGAATTTCGCAGTGCTGAAAGTGCTGCATCACGGAATTCGGAACGATTTGGTACATATGAAAGGCCTTCTTCAAGCTTGGCTCAAAAAACTGGGACAAGTTGCCAAATTTTTTGTTTGGGTACAAATTTAAGGTCCTTCTTAAGCAAATTAAGTGTTGGTGTGTCGAATTCTTTACGAGAAAGGTTGTGCAGCCACGCATTTGTGGGGAAAGACTGATGTATAGATTTAGACGGAAGAGCCGACATTTTAGCAGGACCGGGTGGGGGAGGGGGGCGGGACCAGAAAAATGGATTAATGTGTGTTGTTGCGAAAGTGACGTTGCAAACTTCGATAAATTAGAGGATAACAACGTATGCAGTTTAATGTTAAATGCATTTTGAAAATAGCAGGTGGCCATAGCAGAAAATTCCCGTAGGGCAGCTAAAAATCGCTGAATGAGCATGGGTGGTTGTGAAAGAAAAGCAACGACCCACCTGCTCCATTGAGATGCCACGTCGCAGGCAAGGTGTATGCAAATCGGGATCACGTGTTTCAAAGGTGCGATGCATTCGTTATGTGGGTTTTTTAATATGCCTGGCAAAAGAGTCGCGATTAAGTGTTTAATTACAGGAAAATATTCTTTTAGAAATTTATTATCTGGCACTAAGTGGTTATGTACAGGTGGTGTATGTGTAAGGATGACTAGCGTTTCAAGATTGATTCGTGCCCTGGTGTATTTTTCTCGAAACAAGATTTGGCCCTTGTCCAAGTCGGGGGTGTGGCCTGTTGCGTATTTGTCTGGCGACTTGCCTGGTGAAAGGCAGTGGTTGCACTAAAGAATTTGATTCGACTTTTAATTTGAAGTTTGATTTAAGGGATGCCATACGTTCCTTAAGTTTTTTAAGGGATTGTCCTACATATGTAACAGTACAGGTTGGCTCCGTACAGGGAATTCGATAAACAGTATTGCGTGCGGAAAACATGTTGTCCGATTTGTTATTGTTTTTTATTTTCATGGTGCATGGTCAGTTGCTTAATATTTTGGTGGCTGTTTGAAACAAGTCGGATGTTATTGATGTTAAGTTTCTTGTTAAGGACTTCAGAGATGCCTTTGAAGTAAGGCAGAGCAATGAAACACGTAGGGGAGGAGGGGGGTTTTAGGGGTCAAAGCTTTTAAAATTAATTTGGTAATGTATCCGAGTGAGAACCCATTCTCAACATACTTTTGCAAGATGTATTGAAATTCATGCTGCAATAAGTCAGCATTACTGGTGTGTGAGACAACACGTTTAACTTCATTTATTCTACATTACTTTTGCAGTGGGCATCAACATAGAAGTTGTAATGTAACGTGCGAGTCGACTGCATACTTTTTCTGAAGTGCGTGAATTTGATTAGGCTATTATCGGTAATAATGATGTTTTACATCTAAAAATGGGATGCATTGTTTTTAAAGGACCCCACAGTGTAAGTGAGTGATTTAGTGATCCGTTTAAGAAAATCGAGGATTAATATCTTAAGTTGTGTTGATAGAAGTGCTAAACTATCGTCGATGTATCGCTTGTAATATGTAATTTGTCGAAATTTTGTTTTTCAACCAATTTATTGTAGACTGCATTCAAGACTATGTCACAAAAGAAAGTTGAAAGTGGGCTTCCCATCGGTACACCATTGATTTGTTGGTAATATTTGCCTCCACACTCAAAGAAAGTGGCGTCAAAAATGTAATGGAAGTATCATTATCACTGATTGAAGTATCTTCATCCCCCCCCCCCCCGTGTTGCGCCGCGGGGGGGGGGGGGGGGCGGGTTCGTTTGTTAATTTTCGAGAGATTTCCGTAATGATTAGCTCTTGGTCCAATGATGGTAACATTTTTTTTTCGACATCTAACGAAACAAATTCAAACCCTGGAGGCACTTGATATCCTTCCAGGTCGTGAACAATTTTGAGTGCATTGGGGGTAGTATGGCACCCCTCGTAATTATCCTGAGAGGAAAACCGGGGTTGTGGGTCTTTATCTGGGGAAGAATACATGGGGATGGTGGTCAACTTTCAAATATTTTTCGAAAAATTCGGTGTAATTCTTCCTATGGTACAAGTGCTTTAAGGAATTTTTTAACACGAGCGTTGTATAAATTTTGTTAAGTGGGTTGAAAGGTAGCTTTTTGTAAATAGGGTCATTGTTGAGCTCATTAAGTATGTTAGATTTGAGTTTCAATGTGTCATGTATGATGGTAGCATTGCATATGTCATCTTTGCAGATGGTGATGGATGGATCTGTTATGATACTTAGTGGCTTTTGCCATGCTTTAATTTTATTGCTAACCTGAAGACGAAAAATGATAATTTTCGAAACGTTGTTTGTATTTTTATGTATAACTGCTTGGTTTGCCTTCATGTATTATAGTCCTACCCTACTGACATCGCTAAAATTGACAAGTTTGAAAAGGTAAACGATCTTTCCATCAATATCATCGGTTATAGCCGCGAAGAGGAGTTACACACGCTTCGAGCATCTGAAAACTTGGACAGACTACCAATCGCCCGTCTATATCTATACGAAGACGAGGATGATTCGGAATCTCTAAACACCCATTATTGCGCCATTACAGACGTAGCTGCTTTCCTGCGATATCGAGGATCTGGTTCCCACGGCAAGTTTTATTGCAGGAACTGTTTCGCCGGTTTTGGAAAGGAATGGATGCTGCTAGCTCATAGGAAAGAATGCATCAAAATTAATCCCATACAAGCTCTTAGATTCAAGAAGCCAGGAGAAAACTCTTTCGTATTCAAGCACTTTAACCCTCAAAATCCCTTCCCCCACATCATATATACCGACTTTGAATGCCTTCTTCGTCCCATCCAAACAGCTCAACCCAACGCTTAGACGAGTTCAACCACCCAAATCCATCAACACCTTGTAGTGTCGGCTATGTTCTATTGGGACACGACGGGAAGATATACATCACAAGTATTATTTGGGAGAAGACGCTGTCGACGTGTTTTACAAATGTATGGAAGAAGAAGCACAATATTATGCGACCCTGCTGAAAAATGCAAAACCCCTCCACCTCAGCCCATCCGAAGAAACAGATTTCAAGAATGCCCAGGTTTGTCATTAATGCAAGGAAGCCTTCAAGAAGTGCATTGAAAAATCAAATTTCGATGGGGAATCTAAAGTACGGATCGTTGACAATAAGGCGAGGGATCATTGCCACATCTGTGGGAAATACAGAGGAGCTCCTCATCCAAACTGCAACCTATCTGCTCAAGAACAAAAAAACCATTCCCGTCGTGTTACATGGCCAGGAAGGGTACAATATGCACTTCCTACTATTAGCAGTGTACAAGTTTCAGGAAAAAGTAGATGCTATCGCTCGCAATGATGAGTGGTCTCAGACCATAACCATTAAGGATCACGTCAGTAAGATCAATCTTCGTTTTATAGAAAGTGTCAATATCTTAAATGCTTCTCTGGATACTCTAGTAAAAAACCGCAGAAATGACAATAACGGTTTCCTCATCCTCGAGGCAGCTTTAGACTCTGGACTGAAATCTACTTGGTTTTTGGAGAACACCACGCGGGAACATGCGCTGGACCTGTTAACGCAGAAAGGTGTTTATCCATACGAGTACATAAGCGACATGTCCGTTTTCAACGAGGAAGATCTACCGTCGAGGCGCTCGTTCTACTCTCGATTGAAAGACGAGATGTTGGCAGGAGATGAGTACGTGCCATGCGCTAAACATTTGGCTGAGGATAAAATCGAAGGTATTCAGTACTTACCACAAGATATACCAAATGACAGACGTTTTCCTGCTCGTAGACGTTTTTGAAGATTTCCGAAAATTGTGCCTCGAAAACAACAAGCTGAATCTCTGTTATTACATCTCCGCTCCAGGATTCAGGTGGGCAGCTCTCTTCAGGATGCGGAATCCAAAATTGGAGCTATTCACTCACGTGGGGAAGCATAATCTCACATCTTCTGGCACCAGAGGTGGAGTTTCATTCATTGGCAAGCGGCATTCGAAAGCTAATAACAAATACCTGCCTCTTTATGTCCCTAGTATACATAGTGGATTTGGACATGAACAACCTCTACGGTGTCGCCATGTGCGCTCATCTCCCATACGACGGGTTCCGCTACCTAACCGCTGTACCGGACAACGCTGACGTAGCATATATACTGGAAGTGGATCTCGAGTACCCCAAAGAGTTGCACGACTCGCACAACGATTATCTACTAGCTCCGTTGAAGATCGATATAGTAAAGGAGCTGATTTCCCCTATTCATTAAATCTGGCAGAAAATTTAAGCCACAAGATCAAGTTCTCCTCCAACATCAAACTCGTCTCGAACCTTCTGCACAAGAAGAAGTACATCCTTCACTGTAGGAACTTGAAATTCTACCACCGGCATGGACTAGTACTTCGTCACAACGGAAGAGTTCTAGCTTTCAACCAAACACCGTGCATGAAAACTTACATAGAGTTCAACACCGCAAAAAGGCATGAAGCAATCTCTCATTTCGCCAAGGACTACTTCAAACTGCTGAATACGTCGGTTTTTGGTAAAACTTTGGAAAATAAGCAAAGTCGCCTTGATGTGAAGCTGTGCACCGACGCCGTATCATTCAAGATTCTAATCGAAAACCTTCGTGCAACTCAACCGCAGTATTCGTAGCGTGCTGTGCGATCTCCCAACCTACTCCGGATTTACCATACTGGAACTCTCCAAACTGTTCATGTTTGAATTCTACTACGACTACATTCTGCCGACGTACGAGGACCGTGCTAAACTCCTTTCCACCGACACCGACAGCCTCTGCTACGAAATCAAAACGAAGGACTTCTATCTGGACATGCTCGCCGACAAAGACCGTTTCGACACGAGCAACTATTCGTCGAATCATCCCCTCTTCTCCAGCACTAATAAACAAGTGTTGGGGAAAATGAAAGACGAAATGGGTGGCGTCCCCATCCTAGAGTTCATCGCACTCAGATAGAAAATGTACTCTATCAAATCTCTAAAAAAGGTGGCTATCAAGAAGGCCAAGAGCATTCAAAAAGATTTCGTGCAGAAACATTTGAAATTTGACGACTAGGAAGAGGCCCTAAAATCGATGGCACCTCTGCAGAAGGAAAGCTGGGCCAAGATTTCCAGCGTCGGCTATGAGCTGAGTACCGTTCAAATATCTAAATCCCTCCTCTCGCCCTATGACGATAAGAGGTATATATTGGACAATGGCAAAGATACTCTAGCCATTGGCCACTACAACACCGGCACCTGAGAGGAGTACACGGACGATTTCGACTCGGACATGGACGTGATGAGTGACGAGGAGGGGGAGGAAAAAATGTCCATTCAGTTGAAAGAGCACGAAGCCCAAAAAATGACCGAAGCAAAAATTGCCGAGGAGAACGAGAAGGCTGCCCACAGGGTCATCGTACTGGAGAACCATTAGAAAAAGTTGGAGGATTTTATGGTGTGGAAGAAGGAGAGTAGAAAGAAATATGCTACCAGAAAATGTAAGTCCCACTCGCAGAAAACAGAGATGCAGAGAAAAGCTAGATTGGAGAAAATAGCTACCAGTAAAAGATAAGCTCAAACTGGAGAAACTAAAGAACAAAGACAGGCTAGATTGGAGAAAAAAGCTGGTAGTAAAATAAAAATTCTGGAAGCAGAAACGGAAGATGAAAGAAAAGTTAGATTAACGAAAAGAAGATCTCGAGAGACTATATTACGATGATCTCCGGAGTCATCATATGCTTTACCTCCTGGGTGGTGTGGAAAGAATCCATATTATTATAGCAAAAAAACTAAGTCTCTGAAACCTTACAGGAAAAATGTGTGAACCTTTACTGAAGACAGGTAGTGATGTTATTCAAAATATCGGTATTTTTCACGGGTACTTGACGTCACTTCCGATTTACATAGGTGCCGCCTTGTTGGAAAATGGCCGCACTTTGTGGGCGCCGCCATCTTAAAAAATATGATGTTACTTTCGGTCCACATTAGGATGTATCAAATCGTCACAAAAAAAGTAGCAAAAAGCACTTTTCCACCCTCCTCCAGAATGACGAAAACTAAAAAAAAGTGCGCCATCTTTGATGACGTCATGTGCGGTATGCATGGCCGCTGTGAGCCGAGCTATTCGAAAAAACCATGCAACGCCGCTTGGAAATAGCATTGTGAGAGGTAGGGCCACGCGGTTATATCTTGGATGACATCACTTTCGGTATGACGTCACGTTGGGTATGATGTCACTTCCGGTATGACGTCACTTCCGGTCAAAAGGTCAAAGGTCGGGGGGGGGGGGGGTTATGTCCGTAAATCGCCTTTTCCCTTGTACTGGCATCGGCCGCAAATATAATTCTTATACTTGCATTGGGTTTTTACGTGACCGGATTTTTCGCGACAGTAACAAATTAAATCTTTACTGGATGTCCTCCAAACTGAGTTTCCTCGGTTTGTGAGATACGTAAATAATCGAATTTGAATGAGAACCAATAACTTCTTGGTTTATTTCCGCAGATTCCAAGGATAAAGTTAATGATGTTGTAGCCTTTAAATCCAGAGTCTGCTTCAGAAGTTTGAGTTTCAAAGTTTCTGATTTTAGACCGCCTATCAGACGATCTCGTATCATCTCATTATTAATTTCTGTGATCCTGTCAAAGTCACAAAATTGAGTGAGTAATTTTAATGAAGCAATATATTCACTGGTGCTTTCGTCTGACTTCTGAGACCTACGAAACAATTTTACACGTTCGGAAACTACAGAAGGTAGTGGTTCGATATCATCAAAAATAGTTTTCACCAAGACGTCTTACGTCTTTGAAATTGGTAATGCTGGCGAAGTAATATTCATGAATCATATCAAACATTTTCTGGCCTACAGACGCCATTAAAAAAATCAATTTGATCTGCAGCTGGGATTTTTTTAGCTCGGTAATAGTTACTAATATGACTAGTGTATTTTGTTCCAAGTATGGTTATCTGCATCGAATTCAGCGTACAAACGCGCTGTTTTGGAAGCATTGTGAGGTCTTCACTAGAGCTACTATAGCTCGGATTTAAATTTTAATTAACATTGGTGCTAATGCCCACTTCTGTATTTACTGCAGCAACACTAGGGCTGCTTAAAGGAACAGCTAACATAGGTGAGTTTTCAACTTCTCCTGTCTCGGGCATAAGCCTACACTAGAAAATAAAATAAAATAATTAATTTAATACAATTCCATTTAAAGCCAGAAAGCCACTTGACACTACAGGGTTCTCAGTTAACAACTAAGCCAACACTACCTAGTTTTAAATTTACTCGCCTACAACTTAAACCAATTTACTAGGCTTTAAATTGTTTACCGTTTCACTAAACGTTTAAACAAAACATCACAGCAGGCCTATGCGTACGGCACAGACCAAGTTTCATCGTTTATAAGCATAAACGCTACAGTGCTAAAATTAAACATCGGCACAAACCAGCCTGAATAAAGGCACGACACTATTAAATTCATGAGAGGTAATTAAATTGCATTTTTAACGTGCGCTTCTGTAAATAGTAAGAACAGTATGGCACGCCAGCGCGTCGCACCGGGATTCAACCCTTGTACTAATTACCTTTTATGAATTCACTTTCCCCCTCCTGTTCTAGTAATTAAGGTACTAATTTCAACTATTATCATCAGAACCACGAAAGTTCTTAAACCCAGTACATTTAAAAAAAATTAAGCTCTGATAGTTCCACAGAGTACTAGTTTCATTTGCCAAATTGAAAAAAATTACTACTTACCACATATTAGGAGCACTCTCTATGGCTGTAGAACGTATCAAGCTAATTTTAAAATAATTTAAACCTTGGTACCGCCTCGTCGCCATCTGTAATGTATGAAGGTGTAGTCACACATCTTGTGGGTTCAACTAAGGCCTAGTAAGGACTAGGGAACAACTGTGCTGTAGGCTAACACTTGAAGGACTTTAATTCAGTGCTTAAATGGCTTTATATAACGTGTTGTTACATGACATGAAGTCTTGTGATACTGAATGTATGGAGGCATGGTATGGATAGACTGAAGTTAAGCTATGGCAGTATGTTAAGGCAAGCTGGGGAAGGATTGACAATTGGGACTTAAAAGGATAACATTGTGGTGCCTCTATGACGACACCACACTCTTGGTGAAACACCTCCGAGCCCTCTCAACGGTATCAATGTCGCAAGCCAAGTATGGTGACCAAATAGGGGTTGCATGCTCAAGTAAATATTGCGTACTCAAGTAAATGTACTCATTTACGTTGCATTGTAAAATTAGTTACCTTCAGTGCTGGCCCCTATTTATTTTGTTTTGGATTCACAGTAAGTGTGGTGATTTACAAAATCCAGTAGTTTTCTTTAAGCAAAAGTTAGGCTTGAATACAAAACTAAGTCTTGCAGGCTAATGTAGTAAATTAATCTGCATGCTAATGGTAATGGCACTCATACTAAAGAAAATAATACTTGCTTGTGTAGCAGTATCCTTCCATTAAGTCATGAATGACAGTTTTTGTTCCACGAACCCCGTAAATCTGTAAAAAAAAATGATGGTATTTACCATTCAAGCATATTTATAAATGTTATATATTATGTATTTGTGTGTATATCCCTGGAAGAAGTAATTTGGTGCTGACTGTGCCAATAAGAACAAGAAGACAAGTTACTGATAATATTTTCTCAAAAAAATGATTAGCAAATTGTCTTGTTATTGCAGGCACAGTAATACTAAATTACTTATTTCAGGGATGAGTCGTATTGACCAAGTACTGCTATGCTAAGGGCACCACAGCAAGCAGCTTAATTCATTAGGACCTAGCCTGACCAGCTATGTAAGATCAAGCGTTTCGGTTTTGATATGGTCCCATGTGGGAACAATTATTTATGATGTAACAATATACTGGCACATAGAATTTTCTTACTGAAATAGTGTCACAGACATTAAAGATACAAGACTGCTCGTTTCTCATTTTTGGAAATGCTGTCACGAAAAACATTAGGCAAAGCGAGCATTCCTATTCCACCAGCCCTGAAACAAGAAGTAAGTAGTTTTCGGGCTTGTGTTTTGCGATTTCCCAATCCTTCCCTATCCTAAGCTCCCATATTTCACTAATCTGAATCTAACTAAAGGTTGGTTTTAGTTCTTACCAGTTACTATTTCCAGCGACCATTATCATACAGCAGCAATAAATCCCTGAACCGGGGAAACCGGCCTCTAAACCGGTGTCTGGACTCCTAACACAGCTATACATGCCACAAATACTTTACCATCACTGTGAGTCATATCTCAGACCATGAATCTGTCTTATCAGCCATAGGTCGCTCAAGAAAACTAGTGTGTTTCGCAAATTGTTAGATAAGGTCAACTACGATAAAGAAACTGGTGAAGCAAGGTTAAAATTTAATATGTGACGATTTCTGAAGCAAAATGTTTCAAATTCTAAAAAACTCGATTCAAACTAGTTTGATTTAGACTACTGAGAAAGAAATGGAGAAAGCATATAAATTGTACTTACTGCAGATAAAACACTTGCCATTCATAGTGACAATAATGGCACCTGCGGTACTCCTGAGACAATCCCACCAGACCTTAAGCCAGGAAAGCCGCGAAGTGCTACAATTGCATCTTTGGACCTCTTCCTGGCCTTTAATTATTTTCTTGTTGTCTTCATTCACACCAGTAGGCTACACGGTAAAGATTGGAGGAAGAAACGAGAGTATCAAACAGAGGATTCTGAAAAATTGGCTTGTAATAAGCAAGTGGTCATCGATGGTCAGCTCCCTTATGATCATGCCTAAAAATGAAAAATTCCTGATTTTTTACTATTGACTGTTAAACGTAAATCTCATCAAACAGATTTACGTGAAAAGGCGTCAACTCAGTCAGCGTTTCCAATGTCCAAGAAGAATTAGGGATGGACAGTCAACAAGGGAGAGAAATTTTTCATTGTGCAAAGAGTTACACAGAATGTTGTGTAACTTTCTTCCAAAATAAGAACCTCTGGTCTAGTTCGATACAGCAAAACCGAGCAGATGACAATTTCTTTGCGATTGGGTGCCCCCTGTAACTATCTCTCGAATCAAATTTCTTCTTCTCTAAAAATCTGGTAATGTTCAAAATTGAGCCAGTTCAGCCATACAAGCATTAATTGCTTCGGCTGACTTAAGGCTCGTCAAAATTTCTTTAAAAAAAACAACACCAACCAAGAATTCTGCTCAGAAAAGGCCTCAAACTTCAGGCTAAACCATAGCAACACCTTTATCAATATGACAACATCAAGAGTTAACAAAACATTATGTGTCAAACCAGCAACTGAAATCAACAACACCAAAGATTCACATAATATAAATATGAATGCACATTCACATTCGTTACTGATATCTCAGGCACAACATCTTGGGTTGACCATATTGTTGGGACTAGAGCAGCTGCAGGTACGTGACAGGCTGAGAGATACAGTGCTAGGTTTGTTTTTCTGATCCATTCCCCTGATTATTAAACTGAACTTACAGGGGCTTGTTACCACTAGTTCAACTGTTAACGTAGCTTCTAAACGCAATGTGGGCAGGCTGGATTTCTTACTCCTTGCAGTACACAGTGCTACACCGAGGTCACTCGAATGTACCTTAAGAACATTGCACTGGCAAGGGGAGTGACCAAGTGCAATTGGAACGATTGTAGTAACCATCAACACAAGAAGGCGATTGAGTTGTTCTTTAAGTGCATCATTGAGTCTCTACACAAAATATTAGTTGTGAGATGCCACGTTCACGATAATAAATTGCATAAAGTTAACAGCCATCACCACAAAAGTGTTCTTGGGTGGAATGGGTTTGTTAACGATGCCTACCAGAAATCCTAAAGGACTTTTAGTGCCTGGAAAAAGAATTAAAAACAGAGACATGGAGATGCATACATTATTATGAAAGGGTTTCGGAAGGAGTTTTGCTGTACAGAAGGAGTTTCAGAGAGTGCTTCATTGCTGCAAAAGAAAGAAGGCATCGTAACAATGGTCTTGCTCGAAGATCTTTCTGTAATGACTGGTGTGGTTGCTGGGCTCTGCCAGAAAGCAAAGTGGGAAGCACAGCGTGGTTAGTGTCATTGATAACACAATTAGCAAACAGGATATTGCAGACCTGTGGGCTACTAAATTTGAAAGGTTGCTGAATGGTGGGTGTAATTTCAAAGTCAGGATTTTGGGACCAGTGGAATGTTCATGGCGAAATGTTCATGGCGTGCTCCACAAGGAAGATTAAAGAGAATTGTAAAAATCATACTCTTCGTAGAGCCTTTGGATCAGAGCAGTTGAGTCGGGAGCATGTCTGCTATGCCTGGGATGGAATTTATGATTTGCCTGTCAACAGATTCTCTGCTTGCATTACACACTCATAGGTACGTAAAGATTTGGCCAACATTCAATTACTCCTGTTACCAAAAACCGCACTGGTAACCATACTGATAATACTAATCATAGACCTATTGCCTTAGCCAGTGTTCTCTCTAATGACTTTTTTTAACAGGCTAGAATGCTTCTTTAGTTTGATTTTGAGGTGAAGTGCAGTACTGAGCATGCTGTTCACGTGCTTAAATTGTCACTTTCACAAATGTAGGTCGGACGGTCTTAGCTTGAGTGTGAAGAAAGCATTTAAATGATTTTGAAACATTCAGAGCTTTTAGGCCTAACGTTTAGCTGCCTTTTTAGTTTCGTAAGCGACAACAGTACAAAAATTAGGCTTATTGCGTTCGAGTTAGGCTTATTCATTCTTACAGTAACACGGGCTGGAGAGTACAGTTTCTACGACAACCAGGTGTCTTTAAATTATTATACGAACCCAACGTATAGCCAGTGTTCCGTGTTGAGGTACAACTCCTTCATTTGCCTATTGTCCTTTTATATAAACAGTTTCCTGATGCTGCTTCGATTTGAGGTTTCACATTTGGGATTCCCGTTGTTAGTGTAAATGGCAGTTTTGAGCGCCATGTTGGGTCAATTCCTTCAAGCATTCTTTTTCACATGAAATGATCGTGAGTCGTTAACGAATCCTTTTGTTTTTTCCCATTTGCCTGCCTTCCTGTAGTCAACACCAGATATTTGTCTCACATTACTTGCATTGGTTCATGGTGTAATCTGGTGGGCAGCGTGTTGACTAAAATAGGAGGTAAAATATCCCTTTGAAAGAACATTGACAGCTGTTTAGGCGCCGTCTTTCGTGGCAATGGAATTCAATTCTAAATTTGTAACAACTGTTTATTTGAGTTAAAGCAAAACACTTGCTGACTCCGAAAACCATTTTCTATAATAAACCATACGTTTTTGTCAATATAAAAAAGAATTAATGTACATACGGTCATACAAACTACAACTAGATTTAGTCGAAATTGGGCCTCCCTGCTACTTCCGCAATTTTTTGGCTTTAAACAGTAAACGAAAGAAAAAATTAAAAAATACGACCATGTTCACATTGCGTCCTCTGTTATTCCATGTCAGAATTTTATCTGTACTAGTACTACGCTCTTGTCAAAAGAGATAGCTGCCATACATCGACATCAACATCAAATCACGAGTGACTAAGGCCCATCTAAAATGGAAGAATGTGAGTAAAAGGACAGGCATCAATTGGATTAAAGCTGCTGGAATGCAGTATTAATCTCCAGTGACCTTAAGGAGCCTATTTTTAGAACTGTAAGTAGATTATTAGTGAAGTACCAGGCATCTAAAGGTTTGAAGTGACAGTGCGTTTTTAAAGGCAAACCGACCATAGAACCATATTTTGACTGGATAGCACAATTTCACAGAAAAGTGAAGCAAGAAATTGGCCATGTTGGGAAGCCAATTTTAATCAAGAATAGTAGGCTAGAAATGCACACCATGGAAAACACAGTGAAAACAGGATAAGGAATTACTACAGAAAAAAAATTTTGAGGCCATACTACAGACAAATTGTCATAGAATCTGATAATTGAAGAAAATTACCTGCATTCGAAAATTCGTTCATTAACACAACCAGTGCACTAAGTGGTAACCCAGACTAAAACTGATTAACCCAGATTAATTTTTTTTTCTTTCGTGCTTCTGTTCCTCGGATAGTTCCTAATGCAGTAGGATGGAAAAATTTATGATTCCCTATACCACCAGTGGCAGAGACGGTGTGTGTGACAGATCTGTGCATCCGAATCGTGGTGACCGCCGCCGTACCATTTTTTATGATACCACTCAGTCTCCACTCTTAAATTGCCAATATAGCCAAAGTAGTCCGTTGGAACATCATCCAGCCCAGGGTATGTCCCATGATGGCCACGTGAACCCATGTAATGCAGCAAATTTGCCTGCTCTCAACGACTTGTCTACTAAATTGCTTAGCAAACTTGACGACTTCAGTTTAGAGAAGGACATTGACTTGGGTGACGTCAGTGCAAAGGTGGCCTCGATTCAACCACAGATTACTGATGCTCTGGAGGAAAGGTTTGGTGTGTTCAAGGATTTGTTCGAGCGGTGGACCAGAGATTTTTTCCAGGAGCAACAGAAGATTCTCGAATGCCAGGTTGAGAGGCTCCTGTCACACGTTGACGCTAAACTGGCCGAAGCTAGGATACTTTTGCGAAGTGATATGGAGGAAATCTCGACAACAAACTTTGACAGAATTAGAAAAGAGTGTACTGATGCACAGCATGACAAAGTTGTGCAAGGTGGTACATCATCACTCGTGGTAAATTTAAATTCTACTGAAGATGGCAGTCTGCAGCTTATTTCAGCACATCTGGACAAACAAGGAACGCCAACTGCTGTGAGGGAAGTTCCACATCCACCGACGTTGACGCCATTGCACCAGAACATTACGGTTCGAAGGGGAATAACGCCCCGAAAGGGAAAGTCTAAATCTGCAAACTATAAAAATGGGTGCTTGTGCCACTGAAACACATGCGCTGCGCACAGAAGCTCCAAGTGACATGCTGTACCATGTTGATGAGCTTTGCAAGGCTAAGAACCGTAGTAGAGATGGTGTGTTCATGCATGAAGAGAAGCCCGCTTTAGATACATCTACAGAGGGGGAGATATGGCATGAGGAATTTGATCTTCTGTCTAGAGGATGGACGGCCAAATCAATCATTTTCGGGGACTCGCATGTCAGAAACCTGAGAGGAAGTGTAAACCCACTGTCGACAACGTGGACATACCCGGGTCTCTGCGCAAAGGACCTGCACTCTAGATTACAGCATCTCTTGGAGGCCGTTGACCCACGAGGAACTTTCGTCTTGTGCGTCGGTTCCAACGATATTGCTGACGAATCTCCTAATCGGGTTGTGCTATACATTCAAGATTTTGTCGCTTCTCTACGAATAAAATTTCCCTTAGCCAGATTTACCATCATCGGTTTGTTGCCAAGTGTGGGGGCTGCAAATAGACTAATCGATCAGAAGATTGTTCATGCAAATGCCCTGCTACGAAAATTTTGTGTTGAAAACGAATTTTCCTTTGTATCCATTGACAAGGCGATCGTGGATGATCATACACTCATGGCTCGAGACTGTACCCATCTTACTGCCAAGGGTAAGCGCCTGCTGCAGTTGGAACTTATTAAGATTCATGCACCTCTGGAAAACCTTCTTGCATAATTGGGGATATCCCCATCCTAAGCCCTACGCTGAGCAACAATGACTGTAACCTAGCCTGCACTTTACTGAATGCCAGAAGCATTATCCGTAATATTGGGTGCTTCAAAGAACTAGTGCAACGTAATACCTTTGATATTATTTTTGTGGTCGAGTCCTGGCTAACCAGTGGCATTACCGACTCTATGCTGGTTGATGGTCGATTGTATAATATAATAAGACGTGATCGGGGTAGCAGGGGAGGGGGTCTCCTGGTAGTCCATAGAATCGGGATCCCTCTGGTGGTTACGGAGTCATCCAGCTCGACTGAGGGTATTGCCATTGAGTTGCCCACCCACAATATCACGTTCATTTTGTATTATTTACCAAATAGTTATGTGAATGGTGAAATTCTAAACCTTGCAGAGTTTATTGTTAGAACTTTTAATCCTGGCCACTCTAATCCTATACTTGGCGATTTCACTTTGAGCACAGTTGATTGGGACAGAAGTAGCGCCGGCGATAGTCACCACGAGTTCTTTTTGGAGTTGTTGGCACCGCTTGGCCTTGATCAATTGGTTGACAAACCTACACGGGGTAACAATATATTAGATCTTACATTTACCCATGATGACCGCTTAGTCTTCGATCTTATCGTGGGCGATCACTTCGGTAACAGTGATCATTGCGTGGTGAACTTTTCCTTGAATCTTGCCACTGTGGGGTCCGGACGCTTCTCTTGCCACCAAGGCGAATCCATTAGGAGAAAGGTTGACTTTGATGGTCTACGTGGATCACTTGTTGATGTTGAGTGGGACAAGTTGATCTTCGATGTGCACTCGGACGTTAATCAAGCCTGGAATTGCTTCCACCAAGTTTTGTCAGGTCATATTGCACAGTCTTGTGAGACTTGGGGTCAACGAGAAGTTAGTAAAAAAATGTTTCCAAAGCACTTCTCGAAAATCCGTAGATTAAAACTTAAGCGATGGCGTCAATATAGGTTAGACCGAAGCCATTTATTGCTTCTTTCCTATAATACTGTACGTAAGGAGTATTCAGATTTGATTGAGGCCTGGTACAGGGCACGGGAGGTGGAAGCAATTAGAGAGGGGACCCCGGCTGCCTTATTTAAACTATATAGAAAATGTAATTCAACATTCCGAACATTGCCGCCGTTACGTGTAGGGGATTCTTTCATTACAGCAAAGCATGCTAAATCTGAAGTTTTTAGCGAAATCTTTGCTTCAAACACAATTATTGATGATGGCAACCTTTTGGTTCCGGAGCATCAAGTGCTTGACCGTTCAGTCTCTCTAAATCAGGTTTTCTTTCCAGTTGACATCGTAAGGAAGACCATTATGGGACTTAAACCAAGCAAATCATGTGGACCAGATGGTTTATCTGCTTTCATGCTGAAAGAATTGGTAAATGTTATTTCGTACCCACTCTCCAGGCTCTTCTCTGGTTCCTTTGATCAGGGTGTACTCCCAGATATGTGGAGCACAGCTCATGTTGTTCCTGTCTTTAAGAAGGGATCTCCCTCTGACCCAACGAATTATAGGCCGATCGCCTTAACTTGCGTAGCATGTAAGATCATGGAGTCCATCATTCGTGATAGCCTACTTGACTTTTTTGGGGAACACTCTGTTATTATGCAAGACCAGTATGGCTTTCTTCCTTCCAGATCATCGACACACCAGTTACTGGCTGTCCTCGATCGATGGACCAGTGCACTCGACATTGGGGTCTCATCCGACAACGTCTACTTCGACTTTAAAAAGGCTTTCGAGTCAGTTGTTCACCGCAAGCTACTTCTGAAGCTGGGCGGGTGTGGTATAGCAGGGTGTTTAAAAAATTGGCTCACGGCTTTTCTTGCTGGCCGCACTCAACGTGTGATTGTTGAAAATGTTCACTCTTCTTGGGTTCCTGTACCATGCGGAGTTCCGCAGGGGTCTGTCCTGGGGCCGCTCCTGTTTTTAATATATTTAAATGATCTAAAATTTCCTACCATTAATACCTATGGGTACAAATTTGCCGATGATCTAAAAATTGGCACTGGAAATTTTTCTGATTCCTGCTCTCTTGAGTTGGATTCTCTTGTCCGAACGGTGGTTGAGTGGTCGACCATTTGGCAGCTTCCACTCTCAGTTCAGAAGTGCCACACCTTCCATGTGGGCATTCGCAACAATTGTAACCAATATTCTCTGGATCATGATTTACTGCCTGCTACAGAAGTGGTGCGTGATCTCGGGATTTGGTTTACTAGAAACCTAAAATCTAGCATTCACTGCAGTAAGGTTTGCACATCTGCCTATCAGCGCTCAGCTGTAGTCAGGAGAATGCCAGTTGCCCCTTGGCTTGTCCCAGGTGGCAGTTTCATTTTTGCTCTGGCGTCCCTCCCGAAGGGTTCCACTCTACCAGCAAGGTACTTACAGGAGTTCCGGCGGCTGAATTCTCAGTACGCCGGTTATCAGCGCCTGTTTACTGATGGGTCGAAGTCCGACGTTGGCGTGGCGTGTGCTTGTGTGTGTAAGGGTGTAACGGTTGCCCATCGCCTTCCATCAGGCTATTCTGTGTTCTCTGCAGAGCTTTTGGCTCTTGGTTTGGCGGTGGAATGGATCCTTGACCTTCAGGGCACGCATTTCATTGTCTTTAGTGATTCCATGAGTGCCCTGGAGTCCTTGGCGAATTACAATCCTCGGAACCCCTTGACACAACGTGTCCAAGCTTTGCTTTCCCGCTTGCCTGGCCAGCGGAAAACCGTGCTTTTCTGCTGGATCCCGGGCCATGTTGGGATAGCAGGGAATGAACAAGCTGATTCTGCTGCGAAAGGGGCCCTTTCTGGCCCTCTCGGTAGGGATCTCAGCCTTGTTCCCTCAGATGCCTTTCCAACTCTGCGTCTGAGGTTACACGCTTTTTGGCAAACCTTGTGGGACAGACAGGACGGTAATAAGTTACGGGCCATTAAAGGCACTGTCGAGGAGTGGCACTCGGCGTGTCGCCGCAGTCGCTGTGTCGCCGCAGTCGCCGTGAGGAGGTTGTGTTGGCCCGTTTGCGAATTGGTCACACCCGGCTTACTCACTGTTTCCTTTTGCGGGGGGTTGACCCTCCTGAATGTTCTTGGTGTCGACGACCACTTACGGTCCGGCACTTACTTGTTGATTGTCGCCATCTTGATGGTGTTCGTCGTCGGTTCCATCTTCCGCATGACATTGCGCGTCAGTTGGGCGATAAGTCTGTCCTCCTGTCCGGTGTTTTTCAATTTTTGCAGGAGGTACAGATGTATGACAAGAGTTAGATTAGGGGTTTGAATAACATCTCTGTAATGTGTGGTGCAGTGGCAACCCGGACCACTGCACTGTGACTGAGGTTGGCGCTAATGACCAAGTTGTCGACGCGCCATTAAGCCTCAATCCCCCCCCTGTAGTCAGGAGATGTTTTACCTCGGGTGACATTTCGACATTGGGGTGGGCATTCAAGGTGTTTGTTCGCCCAATTCTTGAATACGCGACTCTGGTATGGTCTCCCCACTTGGTCAAGGACATAGATCTCCTCGAGGCAGTGCAACGAAGGTTCACTAAGAGCCTCCCTGGCATGCGCGAAGTTAACTACAGGGACCGCCTGGATAGACTTGGCCTTGAGCTACTGGAGCTACGCCGAATTAAGTTTGACCTTGTTCTGACCTACAAGATTCTCCATGGTCTTCTTTCGGTCGATCTGCCATTTTTTGACCTTTCTGCGAATTTAGCTAATACCAGGGGCCATTCATGGAAACTTGTGGCCCAGCCTTCTAATCGTGACTGTCGCCGGTATTCTTTTTCTGTCCGGGTCGTGCCAATTTGGAACGCCCTTAGCAGTGATACAGTTAATGCTACTTCGGTTGTGGGGTTTCGCACAAAGTTACAAAAAGAAAGTTTAAATAAATTTCTTAAAAGACCACTCATGTCCATTCTCTAAGTCGTTTTCTTTTTTAATAATTTCTTCAGTTTTGCCAGGAACAGTATTAGCGGTTCACAACCCTTCTGAATTCCTTCCACTTAATGTGGTAAATATGATATTACTATTATTATTAATATATATAAATATCGTCTTTTATTCATTCACAAGGAAATCCCATGAAAAAATGTTAAGTCCAAACTTTGTGTAGAAACCATGAAAGGTGGCATGAATGCACATGAAGGATAACTGGAAACAAATATCTATGGTAATAGGGTCATACCCTCACCCCCAGGAGGGTGGGGGCACGAGCCCCCTCCCCCCCAAAAAAACATACAGTTTTTTCACTTTGCGTAAAAAGGTCTGAAAAATTGTTTCTTGATGGAAAGCAAAAGCATAATATTTAACGTAGGTAGGGTCCCCACTATCCCTCACAATGTTAATTGTTGATTTCCGGGGGAGAGGAAGGGGGAAGAAGCATTTGCACTACCCCTATTTCAACTAAACTGCATATATTAGTAGCCAATTTTAGGCAATAATATCTAAGAACCTGCGATCTAATTAAGTAAAGATGACATAGCAAAACCTTGTTTTTACGCATTTGTAATCCCCATCACTTACCCCTGTCGAATTGTCACGGACTGATATGAATAAGCACGTTTACATCACCACACTACCTTACTACCTTAATTCTGTTAAAATATGCCCATGGAGAGATATCCGTAGAGTTTTTAGCTGGAAGTTACCATGAAATTGAAGATATAAAAAAATACCTTCTTTTTAACAATGTTGGGTGTTGTTTCTAGATGGGGGAGAAGACAGGGAAATGGGCCCACGTACATTCTCCCTTACTTCCTCTAACCCTACAAAGTTAGTAATTGTGTCTGAGCAATGTACACAATGTTAGTAGGATATTATTCATTGGTTACTGTAAGTCGAGAAAAGATAGCAAAACGGGTTAGGCCCATTTATACACTTAAAGTATTCAAAGCAATTTTAGTATTCATGGAATACTGGTGCCTTATCAGTAAGACACCCTGCATTATTTTTAATTCCACTGTGCAACATGTATCTGTATTATACAATGATAAATTTTGATACTACAATATAAACAATTCTGTCTAAATCTCCTTCCCAATACTTCATAAAATAAAATAAATTCAGTGGTAAATTTACTTTCTAACACTTACAAGCATGCATTTCTGCTGTAGGTATACAACACTTTCAGTGGTTAACAAGCAACCGCGTAGTTTAAACTAATATCACTTTGCAGGCAACGAAAAATAATTATATGCACAAGTGCCCGCACACACACCTTCCTCCCCTTGGAAAATTGATCGCTTAACATTGTAGTTTCGCAGCTCGAAAATGGCGTCCACAGGCCACATGATATTAGGCAGGCAATGAGGTGCCTGGAAGTATCATGTTGACCACTTATGAAGTTGAAAACTGTCCTTCATTTTTGTTGGGCGAGCCGATTTTAGTAACACAAACTTCATATCAAATGAAACAAAGTGGCGGCCATATGAAGCTGTTGGCTCTAGGCTTGTGTACTATCCATTGAGGGGAGACTTAGAAATTCACAGAAATAAAATTGACAGTACTTGCCTCAGGGTGCAAGTCTTCATATGCAAATCAGCCTTTGATTAGAAAATTTAAAAGACTACAATCCTTACTTTCAAGTTTGTTAATGTTAACATCTTAAGTTACCGTTAAGTCCTTAAAAAAATTATAAAAAGGACGTTTGGCAGTATATGCTTACCTACAACACACGTCTCACATTTAACCCAAATACAAGAAAGTTTCGAAACCCTTCCCACAATGCTTTTCCTAAATTTCTAAAGGCAACACTAAACAAAATTGTTTCTGAGAAAAACCAATTTTAATGGAGAAGCTTGCACTACAATTCAATACAATTAAAAATAACAATTAGCTTCCCACAATTAGCTTCCCACGAGTTTTACCATCACCTCCTCCCTCTTTTTAGAATTCTGGGGTATGATTTAATGAAATAAAACCAAATAGAGTAAGACAGTGTATTAAGTGCATTTTTTTCTTGTGTGTCTACTTGATTGGGTGAGAGGTGGGGGGTTGAAGGGGACGGCTTAGCTTTTTTCCCTTAAAGAGATACAAAAAAATTATTTTTTAAATAAGGAAACTTGAGGCTAAGAGTATAAAAATATTTCAACTTCCGAGTTTTATTAGTAAGTAAGTTTCTAAGCTACCCTTTTTTACAGCTAGGATGTTCGCCAAGTGCCCTCTCTGAGTAAAGAAATGCACTAGCTGGTCGAGGTATATTTCTCACGTTGTAGCTTGACTTTCTGAAGTAATAGGTAGAACACGACTCTTTAATATTGGGGTGGATGTAGATGCAGATAAGCTTGTAACGCTACAGGACAAAGCAATTGACGCGCAACTATTTGGTGCCTGAGGCAATGGTTCACCTCAAGAAGGGTTTTCTTCTAACTTAAAGTTATGCAAAGCCTAAATAGAGGGCTTCTGCTGTTTTTTAATAGTACAAACAGACATTACAATTTTTTGTGCTATGACAGAAAAATAAACTTGCACAAATAATGTTTTAGTAAAGAAAACAGCAGCACAACAGCAAAAATCATACACTAAAAATAAGTAGGAAACAAAAAGCATTTATTATAAATATATATTTCATTAAGATGACGTGACCGGGAAGCAACCCAACGTACTCCAGATCCCAACCCCGACATTCGTACATCTTAGCCGTCTCTACAAGTCCATAATAAAGAATTCTCGAATACATAACAATGGCTAGTCATAGTCATGACTTAATTAGGCAGTGGAAATGTTGCTAGCAGCGGAATGACCTTTTGCTATAATCTGCAAACATCATCCATTTGCCTTCACACGATTTGTAAGGCTTATTTTCAAAGCCTGAAATAGAATGACCTTGATGTCATCTGCAAAGGCCAGCCACTTGCCTTCAGACGGTTTGTGAGTCATATTGACAGCACTGGCAGTGGAATGACCTTGATGTCATCTGCAAAGCCATCCACTCGCCTTCACATGGTTTGTGAGGCATTCCAAAGCCGACAGTGGAATGATCTTGACATCATCTGCAAAGGTCATCCACTTGCTGTCACACAGTTTTGTGAAATGCAGTGGAATGACCATTTTGGCAACACCAGAAATTTGCCATACGTCACTTGCGCTAGTGCATGGTGCAATCTGATGGGAAGTGTATTAACTAAAATACGAGTAAAATATTCCATTGAAATAACACTGATTAAATTTAAAAAAAGAGCTCTAATTCGCTTTAAGGGGTGGCATCCCATGCAATTTTCGCGGAAGAAACATGCCACCTATGGCTACGTGTTAGTATGGTCAGAGGCTTTCAAAAAATCTTTGGTGTCAACACCGCATTTTTAGCCGGGGGGGTGTGTGTGTGTGTGGGGATTATGTACCCCTCCTTAAAATAGGACGAATTAGCAAAATTAGTAAACTGCTATCATGTTTGGTATCAAATTAATGGTGTTGGTCCACAGATTATTAATAAAGTACAACATTTGACTTTCGACATCATTTGACCCTAATAAAGGTCAAAAAGGTAAAAAATTACAAAATTTCCACGAATTTGACTAAATTATTGAATTTTTATGGTTATCTTGTCATGTCTGGTGTCAAACGAGTGGTGTCGGTCTGCAGACCATTAATTAATTATAATATTTGACCTTTGACCCCATTTGCCCTTAATACAGATAAATAGAAGGTCAAAATTTTAAGTTTTTGTCCCATATTTAACAGCAAAATGAATATTTACTATACTATCTTGTATAGTATCAAATGAAAGCTGTTGACCTGTAGACCATTATAAATCGACCTTTAACCTCATTTGACCCATTTAACCTCATTTACTAATGAATTTTAAACATTCACAAGGAATCACTTATCATGTTATAGGTAATGGCGAAACAGCCATTGGCTTAAATATACCAGCAAAGCAATTGTAGATGCATAGATGCAGTTTGCAAGATGTTCTATTACGACCAGGAGAGCTATACATCTTAATGACAGTTCTTCAAGCAGTAGATCCTATATTGAAAACGGTGGTATTGACAACAGTTTGGTAGAGGTAGAATTATACAGTCACCAGACAGTACAAAAAATATTGCAAAGAAACCTTGTCAGAAAAGCTATCCAAACTCATCTAACCGTATTAGAGGTTCTCTCTTCATGTTCTGTTTCATGAAGAGAGCATGCGTTGAAGATAAAGCTATTCGTTTAAATAAGGCATGTGGAGAAAGAGATGTGAAAAACATTCCACTTATTTACAAAGAAGTGTCCAATATTTAAAGACAGAATATGTGATTAAAGCTTTTTAAGTATTCGAAGCTGCTGATGCCAATAATCCAGTCTCAGTTGTTCTTTTGCAATTCATGCAGATGGTGGTTGATCTTTGGGATTTTACTAGAAGTGTGCGATCTGGGATTTGCACCTTACTTCACTTAAGGAACTAGCAAAGTATTTCTTTGCCCATGACAAGTGAAACTACACAAGAATCCTTGCAATTTATTTAGCTGAGATGAATGATTTAGGGGAAAATGCTCCAGAGATACTTGCTGAATATGAAAAAGGCTATTGGAAAGTGAACAAGACCATGGTGCCGTTTTGTAGTATTGGTGGCGACCACGCATTGCAGCACATCAACCGAAGTATGCAAGTGTTGGAAATATTCATGGTATAGCCTTAATCTGGGTACATGTGCAAGATCTTTTCTTGTAGCACCTGAAATGACAAGGTTGGCAAGTGAAGCACAGAGTGTGGCTGTTGTAAATACGTCAAGAAATATAAAGCATCACGAGTTAAACCTATAGCAACTTTACAAACAATTACAGCACACTGAAGCTTCATATCTATGTCAAGGAGTTATTAAATCCGTTTGAAGATAACACAGGACATATGCTCAACCTTGTTACAAAGACTTAAATGATAGAGGACATCAAAGTCGTTGTACTTAGACGAAATGAAATATGACAAAAACCATACATATAGTTCCTCGAACGAGCAAGTACATAAGACTTCGGCAAATATATGGGACAAAAATATCTAATATTATTTAAAAAAAACTTGAAATGTCAAAAGATTTAGACAAGAAAGTAGAATTGAAAATAAACGATTCGATGGTGGAAGTGAAAGAAAGTAACACATTACTGGTTTGAGTGTTGGTTGTGGCACGATCTCGTCCATGTATATATCTACAACTATGAATTGGCTCCTACAAATTTTCCTTGATCCCAAGATCGCTTTTTGCCATAGGTGGCTCGATACATAATTGCTCAAACAAAACAGCACTTTCAATAATTCTTGAATTAAAGCCACAAGAAATAAATGCATCTGTTAGTAAAGACCGAGATAAAAGCCTTATAACGTTGCAATGGCAGAATTGAAGTTCTTCCATAAAGAACCTCGTGTTCTGACATGTGCCCAACTTTCCACTTCCTTTATGATTGCTATTTATCATTCCCCTGTGGGCTCGGGGTAGAATAAACCCACCGTATCCCTGCGTGTCATAGAAGGCGACTGAAAGGGAACACAGGACCACGGTCTGGTAGTGTGCCAAGGGTCTGCATGGCGGAGGGTTTTGGGTCTGTCTTTAACACTAGCAACCTCAACAATACGGTTTGCGTGTGCGCCTATGGTGTGTATGGCGGGCAGGTTAACACCCGTCGCAAGCACGTCATAAAGAGGTGAAGGGACATCCAGAGAATTCGGGCCTGGGGTGGCTGCTTAGAGGCTTGAATCCCACTTTGGGTTTTATTCCAATTTACCCATTCTGGCCACTGGGCTTTTCATTCTCATCCCCCAGCATGTTGGCCATGTGCTGCAACCTAGTAATCCGTGGAAGCGGAGATCCTGACTTTCGAACTTTGGCTCCTTATTCCGGAGGACAGGTAGCCTAGGCGAGCCAGCCTAAGGTCATTCGGCTATGACCTTTCGGGTCCAGTCGATGTGGGGAGGTGGCTTGTACTGTATCCATCTGCATCACGGACCCGAACTGTTTTGGTTATCGATGGAGGTGGTGTGTACGGCTTCCTTGGTGGCCTCGCCTCTTGGCATGCTTAGGCTGCCACCTCACCAAGACAGACGGCGGTGTTAGCCTCCTGGTGCAGGGCCCTGGATATGTGGCTTCCGGCCCTGCATCACTCGACTGTCGTGCGGGGTTTTCTTTCTGGGGGGGGGGCACACCGCCGCGACTTCTTTATTCTCTCCCTGGCAACTACTTCCCCCCCCCCCCGAAAAAATTTCTTCTCATAACAATTCTTCCCCTCCTCGCCGCCCTAGAAGCGCCAGAGGAGGGAACCAGAGATGGTTGGGCTTGATGCCCAGTTACCAGACGTCAGTAAAAGTCGGAACCAAGTCCCGAAGTTCCTGATGGTGATGTTACACAACTCGGTCCATTCGCTGTCCACAAAGCACTAAGAAGGATCTGTGGTTCAGACCCGAAGAGTGTCTCTCGGCTCCGTGCTGGGGGATACCTTGTGGAGGTTGTGGACGATGGTCAGGCAAAGAGGCTTTTGAAAGCGAGTGCACTGAGGTTATGCCCGGTGCGTGTGGAGCCTCATCATACCTTAAATAGCAGTAAGGGGGCCGTGACGTGCTTTGATTTCAGGGGTCTCAGTGATGATGTCAACCTGGACGAACTCAAGTCACAAGGCGTTACGGCTGTTAGGACTTTGATGCGGAAAGGTGACAATGGTGCTCAGCCAACTGACACCTTTTTCCTGACCTTTGATTCGCTGATTGCACCGCAGCACATTACTGCTGGTTACCTGCGGTTGAAGGTAAGATGTTACGTCCCGAACCCGATGCAGTGTTACCGCTGTCAACGCTTTTGTCATACCAGTGGTTCGTGTAAGGGTCAGCCAACCTGTGTTAGCTGTGCTCAGGCAGCCCGTGAGGGCACTGATTGTGCTGCCCCGGAGTGGTACGTCAACTGCGGTGGTCAGCACCAGGCCTCTTCACGGGACTGCCGTGTTTATGTAGAGGAACGTCGTGTTCAGGAATTGAAGGTTAAGGACGGGCTTTCCTACTCGCGAGGCCCGGAAGAAAGCCAAACTATAGGCACCGACGATAACACGATCTTTTGTGCAGGTGTGCAGTGCGCCACTGCCTGGCCCAGTTGGTGAGTCTGCTGATTTGGCAGATTTTCTCACTGAGCTCAGGTCTTCGGCGAGGACAGTAGGCATGCTTGTTACTTCGTTGACCCAGCAACATCGATCTTTGCAGGGTCTTTTCGGTCCTTTGCCGTCGTCATCTGCCCAGCCTGCAAATGCTTCTGCTCCTTCTACTGTTCCCAGGCAGGTTAAGACTTCGGCTAAGCGTCCTCCTGCTCGGAGTGCACCACAAAAGACGTCGAAGAAGAAGGCTCCTGCTGGTTAAGCCTCAACACCACCCGTGAGGATGTCGCCACCGGGAGAAACGGTGAAACCGTCGTTAAAAGGCCAGCTTGCTGAGGGGTCCTTTGCATCCCCTCAACATCGTGATACTACTCTGCCCATGGAGCAGCAAGAGATTTCCTGTTCTAATTCTCCGGAACTTTTTCCTCCTTCCGAGGACAACTTCGTTCTGAACCTCACTCCATCTTTTGATCCGGGGGAGGATTTAAATGTTTTCGGATCGCCCAGCGGTGGAGTTGAGGAGGACGATTTGGTCTTAAGCCCGCCCTAATGCCTGAGCATACCATGGTTCAGTGGAACTGTCAAAGTTATCGGACCCATACAGAAGAGCTGCGTCTGCTTTTGTGGCATTGGCGACCTCTGTGCTGCAGCCTTCAGGAAACTTGCTTTAAAGTGTCGGATAATCCGGATTTTAGGGGTTACTCTGGCTACCGTCTGGATGCAGACCCTGTGCCACGTGCACATGGTGGTGTTGCAGTGCTGGTTCAACACTCTCAGCCGCATGCCAGTGTGCCTCTGCAAACTAGATTTCAGGCGGTAGCAGTTCGAATTTCTTTCCACTTCGACATTACTGTCTGTTCGGTTTATTTACCACCGCATGAGGTCTTTGGGGTTGGTGACCTGGAGGACCTGGTTCGCTAGCTTCCTGCCCGTTCCTCTTGCTGTGCGACTTTAACAGCCACCACGTCCAGTGGGGAGGACCTAATACTGACAACAAGGGGAGGATCCTTGAGGAGTGGATGCAGAGGGGGTCCGTCTGCATCCTGAACGATGGAGCCACGACACACTGTAACCTGGCCACAGGTAATTGGTCAGCGGTCGACTTAGCCTTTTGCTCGCTAGCCATCCCAGTTCACTTTACTTGGGCTGTCACTGCCGATGTACTGAGTGGTCAGCCTTTGCTGAGGCTGCTGTATTTCAGCGTGCGGTTGAGGACTTTTCTGATGTGGATGAACTTTCCACTCATTTCAGTGATGTGATCCTTGCTGCTGCTCATGCTACTATTCCGCGTACGTCCACACAGCCGCGGCGGGTTCCTGATCTGTGGTGGACGCCTGCTTGCGGGCAGTCCATTCAGGCCCGCCGGCGAGCGTTGCGTGCATTTACAGTCAGCCCAACTACTGACAAATTTGTAGCCTTTAAGCGCTGTCGTCCCCTTGCCAGGTATGTCATCCGTGAGGATAGACGTGTTTCGTGGGCAGCTTATGTTTTGTCGATCACGCGCTCCACGCCTTCCCAGCAGGAGTGGTGGAAGGTGCGTCAGATCTCGGGGAGGAGTGTGCCCCTCAAACGTCTCCAGTGGTCAGCCTCTATGCTGAGGCCTCGGAGCCACCTTTGGTCATTCGTCGACGACAGCTTGCCATTCAGTATGCTGTGCGATTCCGTGTTGTGCAATCCAGTCCTGCTTGGTCCATGGTTTTGGGGCCAGACTTGCGAGTCGGTAGATGCAGTGGGGTAAGGGTGATTTCCGCGATAGGCTCCAGCAGTCCTGTCAGGAAATAGCCTTTGAAATACCCTGCGTCATGAGACTTGTGGGGATGCCAGTGGCCCCTTGGCTTGTCCCAAGTAGCATTTTCATTTTCGCTTTGGGTCCCTCCTGAAGGGTTCTACTCTACCAGCAAGGTACTTGTAGGAGTTCTAGCAGCTGTGTTCTCAGTACGCCGGTTATCAGCGGCTGTTTACTGATGGGTTGAAGTTGGAAGTTGGCGTGGTGTGTGCTTGTGTGTGTAAGGAAGTAACAGTTGCCCATCGCCTACCATCAGGCTATTCTGTGTTTTCTGGATAGCTTTGGCTCTCGGTTCGGCGGTGGAATGGGTCCTTGACCTTCAGGGCACGCATTTCATTATCTTTAGTGATTCCATGCGTACCCTGGAGTCCTTGGCGAATTACAATCCTCGGAACCCCTTGACATAACAAGTCCAAGCTTTGCTTTCCCGCTTGCCTGGCCAGCGGAAAACCGCGCTTTTTTGCTGGATCCCGGCCCATGCTGGGATAAGTGGCAAGGAGCAAACTGATTCTGAACGAAAGGGGCCCTTTGCGGCCCTCTCGGAAGGGATCTCAGCCTTGTTCCCTCAGACGCCTTTCCAACTCTGCGTCTGAGGTTAAACGCTTTTTGGCAAACCTTGTGGGACAGACAGGACAGTAACAACTTACGAGCTATCAAAGGCACTGTCGAGGAATGGCACTCGGCGTGTCGCCGCACTCGCCGTGAGGAGGTAGTGTTGGCCCGTTTGCGTATTGGTCACACCCGACTTACTCACTGTTTCCTTCTGCGGGGGGTTGACCCTCCTGAATTTTATTGGTGTCGATAGCCACTTACGGTCCAGCACTTCCTTGTTGATTGTCACCATCTTGATGGTGTTCGTCATCGTTTCCATCATCCGCATGACATTTCACGTCAGTTGGGCGATAAGTCTGTCCTCCTGTCTGGTGTTTTTCAATTTTTGCAGGAGGTACAGATGTATGACAAGATTTAGATTAGGGGTTTGAATATTATCTCTGTAATGGGTGGTGCAGTGGCAACCCGGACCACTGCACTGTGATAGAGGTTGGCGCTAATGACCAAGTTGTCGACGCACCATTAAGCCTCAATCTCCCATTTATCGAAAGTATGTAACATACCATGAAATTTATATTGTTTTTGACCGATATGATGTATCGAGTCCTTGAAGATTGCAACAAGAGAAAATCTGACGGACTTTCTTCGAGGAACTGTACATACAGTTTTTTTCCTACTTAATTTCTTCTGAGTACATCGACATTGATGCCCTCAGTCATTACTGCCATTGTATCAAGGTTGAGTAGCCGTCCTGTGTTGACTTCAAACTGATTTAATAACTCCTTCAAATAGTTATGAAGTTTCAGTATACTGTCATTGATTGTTTGTAAAGTTGCTAGGTTGAAATCGTGAAGCTTTTTCTTCATGTATTTACATAAGTCATTTGTTCTGTGCTTGATTAGCCAACCTAGCCATTTCAGGTGCTATAAGAAAGAATCTTGCACATGCACTGGGATGTAAGGTTATACCACGAATACTTGCAGTTACTTTAATGCTTTGGTTGATGTGCTCCAATGCATGGTCGCCACCAATACTACAAAACGATACCATGGTCTTGTTCACTTTCCAATTGCCTTTTCAAATTCAGCAAGTATCTCTGGAGCGTTTTCCCCTAAATCATTCATCTCAGCTAAATAAATTGTAAGAATTTTTGCGCAGCTTCGCTTGTCATGGGCAAAGAAATACTTTGCTAGATCCTTAAGTGAAGTAAGGTGCAAATCCCAGATCGCACACTTCTAGTAAAATCCCAAAGATCAACCACCATCTGCATGAATTGCAAAAGTGCAACTGGGATCGGATTAGTGGCATCAGCAGCTTCGAATTCTTAAAAAGCTTTTATCACATATTCTGTTTTAAAAATATTGGACACTTCTTTGTAAATAAGTGGAATGTTTTTCACAACTCTTTCCCCACATGCCTTATTTAAACGAATAGCTCTATCTTCAACGCATGCTTTGATACATGGATTTTTTTTCGAAAATGCATGAAACAGAATATGTGAAGAGATCGTGTAATACGGTTAGGTGAGCTTGGATAGCTCTTCTGACGTGGTTTCCTTGCACTATTTTTTGTACTGTCTGGTGACTATACAATTCTACCTCTACCAAACTGTTGTCAATACCACTGTTTTCAATGTAGGATCCTACTGCTTGAAGAACTGCCAATAAGATGCGTAGCTCTTCTGGGCGTAATAGAACATCTTCCAAATCGCATCTGTGCATCTACAATTGCTTTGCTGGTATATTTAAACCAATGACTGTTTTTTCATTACCTATAACATAAGTGATTCCTTGTGAATGTTTTAAAGTCGTTAGTAAAGTGGGTCAAATGAGGTCAGAGGTCAATTTATAATGGTCCACAGGTCAACAGCTGTCATTTGATACTATACAAGATAGCGTAGTAAATATTCATTTTGCTGTTAAATTTGGGACAAAAACAAAAATTTTGAACTTCTATTTATCTGTATTAAGGTCAAATGGGGTCGAAGGTCAAATATTATAATTAATTAATGGTTTGCAGGCCGACACCATTCGTTTGATACCAAACATGACAAGATAACCATAAAAATTCTATAATTTAGTGAAATTCGTGGAAAATTTGTAATTTCTGCCCTTTTTGACCTTTGTTGGGTCAAATGAGGTCGAAGGAAAATGTTGTACTTTATTAATAATCTGCGTGCCAACACCTTTCATTTGATACCAAAAAGGATAGGGGTTCACTAATTTTGGTACTTAGTCCTATTTTAAGGGTAATTCCCCCCCCCCCCCACCCCTTGCTAAAAATACGGGGTTGACACCAAAGATTTTTTGAAATCCTGTGACCATACTAACACTTTGCCATAGGTGGCTAGTTTCTCCCACGAAAATTGCACGTAATCCAAATTTCTGACCACTCGGCCCTGGACTATTGCTAACGCTTAATATCCTAAGCAAGTAACCCCAAAGTGTAATGAAACCTAGAATAAAAATATGTAAATCTGAAATTTTATAGAGTGACCATATTGATCACTAGGTGCAACAAACCAAAATACCCGGCCTGGCAATGAAAATGCAGGCTTCCTGGATTTCAAAGGGAGAGGGTGCAAAATGGTCACTAAAACAGTTCTTTGGTTATAACCCCTGAACCAATAAAAAAATTGAAAACACTTTTCTTACGAATATGTTCATGCATCCCCCCTTGAAAGTGCGTAGTGATTTCGATTGAAAAGTGCTCTCGTAAGCACTCTAATAACACGAAATGAACGTACTTAGGCTCGATGGAAAAGTAGCGATGTATTCTTTCCATCCATCCTAATTAATTGTTAAAAGGCGTGCACTGTTTGTCAAATTCAAAGTCGAAAATGACCACCCGCTTTTGCCACAAACCCTTTACAATGTCACCGTTAAACGGGGATGGGACAGTACCTTATTGGATGAACGAGTTTTGATTAGGGTGGATGGAACGAATACATCGCCACCTTTCCAACGAGCCTAAGCACATCCTCTTTGGGCTATTAGAGAGCTTACAAGATCACTTTTAAATCAAAAATCACCACACGCGTTTGCCGAAAACCCATTACAATGTCATCTTTAAACGGGTCTAGAGCGGTCCCTAATTAGGTTAACGATTTTCAATTAGGATGGATGGATGGAATACATCGCCACCTTTACAACGAGCCTAAGCATGTCTACTTTGAGCTATTAGAGAGCTAATGAGAACACTTTTAAATCGAAAATCGCTATAATAATTTATTAATATTAGTTGTGCACATGTAAATTTAACATAATGTACTTAAAATACGATTTTTGTGGTCAAGAATTGTTTTTACGTAATTCATTTAAAGGACCTTTAATGTCCCAAATTGTACGCTGAACATATCTGCAACACACATGTTTTCAGTTTTTCAGTAATTTCAGTAATAGGTAGAACACGACTCTTTAATATTGGGGTGGGTGTAGATGCAGATAAGCTCGTAACGCCACAGGACAAAGCAATTGATCCCCAACTATTTGGTTCCTGAGGCAATGGTTCACCTCAAGAAGGGTTTTCTTCTAACTTAAAGTTATGCATAGCCGAAATAGAGGGCTTCTGCTTTTTTTTAATAGTACAAACAGACATTACAATTTTTTTGGGCTATGACAGAAAAATAAACTTGCACAAATATTGTTTTAGTAAAGAAAACACAGCAGCACAACAGCAAAAATCATACACTAAGTAATAGTTATTGGTTAAAATCGAGCGGGTATCGATTTTAAACAATAACTTATTTAAATCACGGTTGGGACGTCAAGCTAATTCTTATTTAATTAAAACGTTTTGTGTTTGTGAAAATTGCTTCAAGAAATACGGTAATACCTTATGTCAAATCAGTGAAGGTCATTCCATTTTAATTTGTGGAGGGGCAGTGGGAGTTGGACAATTCCTTTGGCAGGTAGGCAAACTGTAGGCTACGCTCAAGTTTCTGGAAGGTGGGTGGGAGTTAGACGACGCGTCGTTTCGCAAAGTTTAGCTTGTAAGCTAGCTCGCTCGCTCTGTTCGGAAAGAATAAACTTCGATATGTGATGAAGCAGGGATAGAAGGACATTGTGCCGACATTCTCGCAAGGTAAGTAATTCTTTTTGTTCGTTTGTAGTTTGAGAACTGTTTCAAATCACCAGTAATACCCTAATAGGTGAATCGGTAGGAATGAAGGTCATTCCATTTTAGGTTGTGGAGGGGGGGGAAGAGAAGAGTTAGACGGAGGGAATAAACTTGGAATTGGCCAGCCAGACATGTGAGTGTTAGCAGGTAAAGGATTTCATTTGGGATATCCCGGCAAGTTAAGTAATTCCTTTTGTACGTTTTCATAGCGTTACGGTTTTAACGCTGCATAATTTTGGTTGTGGTGTGTGCGTTCCCATCGCGTGATCCAGAAGTGTCAAAAGTGTTGAGTTATCGACAAAAGTGTGGATTATCGGTAAAAGTGTGGGGTAACTTGATAACCCACACTTTTTGCGATGACGCACACTTCCGCTCACGGTTAACGGGATTTAACCTACGGAAATTTAGCGTGGCGTTGAGTTAGCGTGACGTCACAGCCATGGTTTAAAAATAGGTAAGAAACAAAAAGCATTTATTAAAAATATATATTTCATTAAGATAACTAGCGGAGTTGCTCGCTTCACTTGCTCATTCCGCGTCGTCTCGCTGCGCTCAAGGAGATTTTTTCTGCAACTGGTGCAGACAGACCCTCCACATAAAAAACGATCAAGCAAATTATAAGAGTGTAGTATGCGATATCGGTTATCTCGTCAATATTATTTTTTTTACGTCGAAGGAGTCAAGCAAAAAGATCAAGAAATTTATCAGAAAAGCACCGTTTCTGATGACAAACGCTGATTTTCGTTCACTTCGCTCATTCAACCAGTGCAAATATTTCCTGAGAAACGTGACTGACTCAATGTAACTACCAAGAACCACATCTTGTAATTTGTGTTAGTATACACTTTACATGGGTTTTCTTGTAACCTCGCTGCGCTCGAGAAGACTTCTTGCTGTAACACTTATGATACAGACAGACCTAACACATAAAAAACGATCAAGCAAATTATAAGAGTGTAGTATGCGATATCGGTTATCTCGAGAGAAGGTCAAAATTATTTTTTTGCGTCCAAGGAGTCAAGCAAAAAGTTAAGATCAAGCAATTTATCAGAAAAGCGCTGTTTCTGATGACAAACGATGATTTTCGTTCGCTTCGCTCACTCAATCAGCGCTGACATTCCTCAGTAACGTGACTGAATCGATGTAACCACCAGGAACCACACATCACTTGTAATTTGTGTTAGTATACACTTTATATGGGTTTTCTTGTTTTACTTATTTTAGGAATATTGTTCTTTACGTCCTGCTCAGTACAGATTTTTCCATGGGCGTCTTATCACTTCACTTTCTGATGATCCCTCACTTGGAGAAATACCTTCAGAACGTCAGATGTAATCTCCTACGATGCTCCTACAATAGAGCAAAGCGAGACACACATTGAAAAGGTTTAGTTATGTGGAAATCGCTCGCTTTTCTTTTTCAATCCACGTGCCGCCGTGCTTCAGAAACACGAATGTTTGACACCCTTTTAAAACCAAATCTATTGTTTTGATTTTTCCATGCATCAATTCATCGATTCATTGGTTAATACAAACCAATATTTTAAAATGTATATGTGGTGTGTTGCAAAATACGTCGTCCGTGCATCCTTTTCCAGATCATTTCTCTTTGCTCGAGGAGGTTTTCATGCACAAACTATGACGTCATGAACGAACCTCATGACGTCATGAACAAACATCATGCGGGTTTTAAAAAAACGTTGACGTTAATTTTTCAAGTTCTTTCGCTTATTTGAGGGTGATAATATCAAGTTACAACGATGAAAATAGGCCTATTAAAAGCGAAATTTAATTATCTTTCGTTTGGTTCAGTAGAGGTACAAACACGCACGCACGCACGCACATCGTATGATTTTAATTATGTAGATATGACTGGGAAGCAACCCAACGTACTCCAGATCCCAACCCTGACATTCGTAAATCTTAGCCGTCTCTCCAAGGCAATAATAAAGAATTCTCGAATACATAACGATGGCTAGTCATAGTCATGACTTAATTAGGCAGCGGAAATGTTGCTAGCAGTGGAATGACCTTTTGCTATCATCTGCAAACATCATCCATTTGCCTTCATACGCTTTGTAAGGCTTATTTTCAAAGCCTGGAATAGAATGACCTTGATGTCATCTGCAAAGGCCATCCACCTGCCTTCACACGGTTTGTGAGGCATTCCAAAGCTGACAGTGGAATGATCTTGACATCATCTGCAAAGGTAATCCACTTGCTTTCACACAGTTTGTGTCATGCAGTGGAATGACCATTTTGGCAACACCAGAAATTTGCCTTACGTCACTTGCGCTGGTGCATGATGCAATCTGATTGGAAGTGTTATTAACTAAAATACGAGGAAAATATCCCATTGAAATAACATTGAGTAAATTTAAAAAAGAGCTCTCATGCAATTTAAGGGCGATATGCTTCAAATACAGTTTTCGGGTTCTATGGTTGATTTTACATAAAAGATGTGTTATCATTCAGGTCCAGAATTGTGTGATGAACGTTTTTGTTTCACATTACGCTTTTGATTTGCTAACGGTTAATATCCTAGGCAAGTAAGCCCAAAATGTCATGAAACCTAGAATAAAAATATGTAAAGCTGAAATTTTATACAGTGATCATATTGATCACTAGGTGCAACAAACTAAAATACTCGGCCCGGCAATGAAAATGCAGGCTTCCTGCATTTCAAAGGTAGGGGAGGGGGTGCAAATAGTCCCTAAAACAGTTCTTTGGTTATAACCCCTGAACCAATAAAAAAACTGAAAACTTTTGAAAAACAATTGAAATAATTGGCCTTCCAGTGTGACTTCCGGTGACGGGAGGGTTTTGTCTATTTCGACTCTACAAATTTATCGAAGTTACTTGCAAATAACGACAAAACTGTACCCGAAATTATGCAGGTATGGAGCTAAACACTCAGTGAATGAAACAACGAAGAGTTATTGAGTGGATGACATAAACTTTGGAAAATACAAACGGTAGTAAGTGAGTGGGCGATTATATCATGTTAAAGGGGTGGCAGCCATTGTGTACGTGCAAGAAGATTGTGCGAAGGGGAAACCTCATTTGTGCAAAGTTGTGTTGTGCCAACGATCAAATGAAAGCATGGATGTGTTACACATAATGGCCATTGTTTATAACATATAATTAAATAACCATTGCTGAATACGTTTAGCACACAATGAGAACATCAAGTACACTTGCACAAAAGTGAATCTTGTTAACGAGGTAGTTGATTGTTGTAAGGAGGTTGCCAGTGTTTTGCAGTGTAGCCAAAAATATGTTGGAGTGTGGACTACGCAAACAGAAAGTGTCGGAGACAAAAGGGGCTGCCGCATTGTGCAGAGTGCCACGACCATTTCCATTATGAGTGCGTAAAAATAAGCAAGGAGACATGGCAAAAAAAAACGAGATAAAGGTAAAACAAATTGGAAGTGTCCAAACTGTGAAATGGGGGGAAGTGAAGACGAATATGAAGAAGAAATAAGAGAAGCAAACCAGGAATTGGAAATAAAAGACATATTGATAAATATGGAAAAGAGATTACATGAAGATGTTGTACAGGTAAAGCGTGAAGTTAAAGAGGATATGTCATCAATTCGTCAAGAATTTAAAAATGTGATCGACTACATTACCTTCATGGAACAAAAGTACGAAGAAATTAAAAATGAAAATCTTGAAACCAAACACAAAATGGAAGAATTAGGAAAAAAATAACGCAACTTGAAGAAAGGGAGAAAAAACCGTAGAAATTGAAAGTGATCTGAAGCATCATGCAAAACAAAACAGAGCAGTATTCAAGAAATAAAAACCTAGAATTGTTTGGCGTTGAAGAAACTGTAAATGAAGAACTTCCAACCATAATTACACAACTAGCAGAGAAGTCATTCATGTTTGGAATGCTCTTAGCGAGCTTACCCTAAACCAAAACACGGTGCAGGGATTTCGTTGCCACCTCAACATGGAGAATCTTCATCCATTCTTGAAGCGTTCTTGGCACGAGAGTACTTAATTTTTCCCCAATACTCCTCATTTCATGGTATAATATTAGTGGCTCACCGACCTTCCACGACCCTCCCACCCCTAGGGGTGGCAAAGATTAATAATATTAAAATATTATTATTGACTGCCAAACAAAAATCAAAACAAGTCGTTGTCTATTGTAATACAATTTAAGGAAAGGAAAGGGCGTGACGAATGGATAAGTAAACGAAAACAAACAATTACAAATGAGGAAATACTGCATACAACAAGCACAAACAAAATTTACATTAATGAGCATTTAACGTCATGCAACAAAGCGTTGCTATGGCAAACAAATCAATACGCTAAGAGACACCGCTTCAAGTTCGTTTGGGTGAAAAATGGAAAAATTTTCATGAGATAAAATGAAAAATGAACAACAGACAAGAATTGTAAAAAGTGAAGAAAACCTTGTTTAATTCATTTTCTAATGGTAAAAGGTATAAATAACTTTACATGAGTAGTGGAGGACGAAAACGAAATTGTGGAAACTTTTATTGAATTTAAGACATTTTTTGAAAAAAAAACACAATTTCACGAACAGCTGAAAGTAATACTTGTAAACTTATGAAGTGTGAGAAAAAATTGGCTAATATTAAATTTGACAGTTGACAATATGGAAATCAAATGGGATATAATAATTATTGTTAACTGAAATTGGAATTAAAAAAGAATAAACGGATTTATACAAATTACAAAATTACACCATAACTTGGATAACAAGAAAGGAAACAAGCAGAGGTGGGGGAATTGCCATTTTGATGAGAGAAGAGTTAAAAGTAACAAATATAATTACAATTAAAATTGCTGAAAATGATGCTGCAATTATTGAAAGTCAAATAGGAGAGGATACCCTTAACATTATCGTATTTTATATGCAACCACTCACTGATGTAAAGGTATTTTTAAAAGACTTGGAAAGTATTTTTGAGAAGGTTGAAAAAATTGACAAAGCAATATTGATTGGTGACATTACCATCGACATTCTAGAAAGAACAGAAAATTACCATAAGAAAAAAGTTAATGCTGTAAGGGATAAATACGAAAATATTTTGGCAAAATTTGGCTATGTAATGAAAATAAACTCTATTACCAGGGAGGAAATCATAGGGGAAAAATAACAAGAAGCTGTAGAGATCATGTATTTATAAAATCAAAAGTAAAAGAAAGCAAAGGTTTTGTAATAAAAGAAAAATTAGCAGACCATTATGCAGTTGGGTTTTTTATGGAGGTAGGTCAAAATCAGATAAATATTATAAAAGATAAAATGGAATTTGTTATGAGATGATAAAAAAAATAGTCAAAGAATTGAAAGCAATAAAGTGGGATTACTTGGACGAGTTCACTAATTCCAATGCAATGTATGAAGAAAATGAAACGAAAATTCGTAATATTTATCCTAAAAATACACATATAAAGAAGAAGAATAAGACTTAGAATCAAACGGAAACTGGTGGAAAGAAAGAGTGGATTAATGACAAAAATATCAGAGATATTAATAGAAAAAATAAATTATGGAAAAAATTAGGAAGTTTAGAAATAAAGTTAAAGGTCAAATGGAAAAGGATCTAATAACTGAATATACCAGACAAAAAAAATTAGAATGGATATTGGGAAAAAAAAGCAGGAATACTTCAAACAGCAAATAAGTAAAAACAAAAATATGTGGGAATCCGTTAACAAACTAACTGGGAAGAAGAAAATGGGAATTGATGAAATATTTTATTAAACTTCAAAATGAAAGATAAACAAGCCCTTAGAAATGAATTTAATAAATTTTTTGTTGAGGAAGTTGATAGGTAAAACTGGAAATATAAAAGGAAAGTAGGCAAGAAAAAAATCAACACTGACGAAAATAAAAAGAGAGAAAAAAACACACAAACAATAATGAAGCAAAAGCGAAAGATTTTATAAACATTCTATAAAAAAGTAAAGTCTCAAAGGCAGTGGGTAGAGATGAATTAAATATGATTAATTTGAAAAAAAGTAAAGAAAATTCTGCAGTATTTCTAACAAAATTAACAAAAAAAATTATCGAAACAGAAATTTGGCCTAAAAAGTTAAAAATACAAGTGATTAGGACTATTTATAAGAAGGATACAAAAAATGATATGGAAAACTACAGTCCAATTTCCATTTTACCAACTATAAATAAACTTGTTGAAAAATATTTTGAACAACTGCAACACTTTTTAACAAAATAGAACATTATCAGTAAAGAACAGTACGGATTCCAAAATGGCAAAGGTAAAATTGAAGCATTAAAATTATCAATGAAAAATTGCAGAAGCATTACATTTTGGAAAATGTGTTGGAGCCACTTTCATAGACTTACAAAAAGCTTTCGATACAGTAAATAGAGAACATCTGAAAGATAAATTGAAAAAAAATATGGATTAGATAATAAATTTTGAAACATACTGAAAAGTTACTTAGAGGAGAGGCTATGTTGTGTCAAAATAGAAAATGAATACAGCAATTACATTGAAAGCAAAAATGGAATTCCACAGGGAGCCGCCCTTAGACCGATTTTGTTCCTAATGTATATAAATGATATTAATGAAGAAAGAAAGTTAACTCTTGTATTATTTGCTGATCGTATTTTATTACTAACATTTGGGGAAACTAAAAGTTAAATACAAAACAATATACAAAAAAAGGTTGTCCTTTTGCAAAACTGGTGTAAAAACAATAAACTATATATTAATATAACTAAAACAAAAAAATGTACATTGGACCAAAAAAAGAAAGCATTGGAAAAGTATGGCTTCATTATGAAGACTGCATAAAACAAAATTGTAATGAAAAATGTATTCAACATCAACAAGTGGATAATACAACTTACCTAGGAATAAACATTGACAGTGAATGGAAATTTTTGCAACATATCGAAACGGTAATAAAAAAAACTTCGACAAATCAAGCCAAAACTATACAAATTAAAAAAGATTTTGAATAAAGAAAATAAAAGTTACATGAATCATGGGTTAAATCACATTTACTTTATGCAATAGAATTATATGGATTCGCAAAGAAAAAAGACATAGACAGACTAAAAAAGTTGCAAAACAAAATTATAAAAACTTTATGTGCCACAAGATTATGCTTTTTATTGGGAGACATATATAAACATATGAAAATTTTAAAAATTGAACAATTGCAAAATTATGTGATAATTGTAAAGAATTTCTACTTAATGAAGATGAAAAGAGACGAAAAAATCAGCAAAAAGCAATATAACACAAAACAACGTATATTAAATCAGCAATGATACAGGATAAATTTGGATGCAAACTTGAAAACTATTACGTTCCAGAAATTTTTAAAAATATTTATAAAGAAAAATGGAGAATTGAAAAAATTGAGGAGTTAAAAAGGAAAATACGAAGCTGGCTACTTACTAATAAAATGTAGAGTTTAATTAATTAATGTAGAATTTAAAATGGAAAGAAAAAAGTTAAATACAAAAAAAAATCTTTGGTGTTGTTTTGTTTTATTTTATTTTTTCCCATCTCTATTTTGTCATAAATATCATGTTCATTGTGTTATGAATTTATTAAATTAGGTATATTTTTATCAAAGTATTATGAGTTTTTTTCTTGCCATTTCTCGTTTCTTTATATTAATTTTTGTTAGATATGATGATTTTGTAGTTTTGCTTGTACACTTTTGGCTGTTAGAGAGCTTACAAGATGACTTTTAAATCGAAAATCACCACACGCTTTTGCCGAAAACCCATTACAATGCATCTTTAAACGGGTCTAGGACGGTCCCTAATTGGGTTACCGAGTTTCAATTAGGATGGATGGATGGAATACATGGCCACCTTTTCTACGAGCCTATTTATGTCTACTTTGAGCTATTAGAGAGCCTATGAGAACACTGTTAAATCAAAAATCGCTATAATAATTTATTATTTTAGTTGTGCGCATGCAAATTTAACACAATATACTTAAAATACGATTTTTGAAGTCAAGAATTGCTTTTACATAATTCATTAAAGGGACCTGTCTTGTCCCAAATTATATGTTGAACATATTTCTAACACACATGTTTTCACTTTTTCTAGAGGTTCAGGAGATATAGCCAAAAAACTGTTTTTGGGAGGGTTCTTCGCCCCCACCCCCTCCCAATAGCAATCCAGATAGTATGTTATTGCAGTAGTCAGCAGGGTCACTGTCCAAAATTTCAGTTTTACATATTTTTGTTCTAGGTCTAAGCCTAATTTGCTTGGACTACAAGGACTTGCAGTCAAACAACCGTTTTCAGTACGGGGGTGGGGTGGTCATCACCCATCCCCCCTCAGGAGGGGTTTTGAACTCGCAACCATAGCTATTTTACCCAGTTACCGTTTATGTGCATCCATCACCCATAATAAATTTCCTGCTTTTAACACCAGATATTTGTCTTGCATTACTTGCATTGGTTCATGGTGTAATCTGGTGGGCCGTGTGTTGACTAAAATAGGGGGTAAGATATCCCATTGAAATAACATTGACAGCTCTTTAGGCACCGTTTTTCGTGGCATTGGAAATCAGCTCTAAATTTGTAACAACTGTTTATTTGAGTTAAGGCATAACACTTGCTGACTGCAAAAACCGTTTTCTATAATAAGCCATACGTTTTTGTTAAAATAAAAATGAATTAGTGTAGTGTACATACAGGCATACAAACTACAACTAGGTTTAGTGGAAATTGGGCCTTTTGCAACTTCTGAAATTTTTTGGCTTTAAACAGCAAACGAAAGAAAAAATGTAAAAATACGACCATGTTCACCATTGCATCCTACGTTATTCCATGTCAGAATTTTGTTTTACTAGTAATACGCTCTTGTCAAAAAATCTAAATATCGTCTTTTATTAAGTCAGAAGGAAATCCCATGACAAAATGTAAAGTCCAAACTTTGTGTAGAAACCATGAAAGGTGGCATGAATGCACATGAAGGGTAACTAGAAACAAATATCTATGATGGTAGGGATATATCCTCACCCCCCGTAAGGGTAAAAAGGTCTGAAAAATTGTTTTTAATGGGAATCAAAATCATAATATTTAACGTAAGTAGGGTCCCCGAATGTTAGTTGTTGATTTCCAGGGAAGGAGCACTGCACTACCCCTATTTCCAATAAACTGCGTATATTAGTAGCCAATTTTAGGCAATAATATTTAAGCACGTGCGATCTAATTAAGTAAAGATGACCTAGCAAAACCTTGTTTTTACGCATTTGTAATCCCCCATCACTTACACCTGTTGAATTGTCACGGACTGACACGAATATGCACGTTTAACCTCACCACAATACATTACTACCTTAATTCTGTTTAAAAAAATGCCCATGGAGAGATATACGTACGGTTTTTAGCTGGAAGTTACCATGAAATTAAAAATAAA
>JAHWFP010156423.1:148131-168255 GCA_023313725.1 Lithobius niger
CACAATGATAAATTTTGATACTACAATATAAACAATTCTGTCTCCTTGCCAATACTTCATAAAATAAAATAAATTCTGTGGTAAATTTACTTTCTAACACTTACATGCATGCATTCCTGTTGTGGCTAAACAACTCTTTCATTGGTTAACAAGCACCGCGTGGTTTAAACTAATATCACTTTGCAGGCAACGAAAAATAATTATATGCACACTAGGGTGGAGCGTTCAAAATAAATTTTTGAATTTCAAAATGCCCTGGTGCAGAAAAGTTGCATTTTGATATCTTAATAACGGGAAAAATAATAAAAAAAATTCAAAAAAATTTTTTGAGGTGCCCCCGGGGACCCAAAAATTAAAAAAATCCTAAAAAACGACATTTTTCTATTTTTTTTTTAACTTATTAGATATTATAATTTTAACTTCCCCTGGTATTTTTTATACTATATTGAGTCCAACCAACGTCCTTAAAAAATTTCATTGTTTTACCTCATTTCTAAGGGGTGCCCCAGGCAGGAACAACTTCAGCAATTTTCTTCAATATTCCTGTTTTTGTTGGGCATGTTCAAATGAGAAAGATTTATTTATATATTTACATTAACCTTGAGGCAAGATCCGGTTTCAAGAATATAACAAATAGCTGGTTATTCATCTATCAGGAATGCAGGCAGGGGCAAGGCCTGAAGGGGAATTATAGATTTAGTGTTCACATTTCAGAGGGAGAAGGCAGTTCATTTCCTGTTGTACTGTGAATTGTTCAGTTCATCCAATCTTAAAGGGAGGCAGTTAGTTTAATTCGGCCTCTGTGTTTTACTGTTTGTGAAATGGATCCAGCACTCGCAGGTGGAGGTAAGAAGTGTGATTTACAAATGAAAACACGAAACTCAACGGCTTGTCCTGTATTTGGGTCTCCTGAGGTGTTACCAGGGAATACTTTGCCTACATTTAAAGATGTTATGAAGTATTTTCATTATGTTAGACAAGAACTGAAACCAAATGATAAGGCCAAAGAACCAACAGTTTCTGATGTTTCTTTAGTTGTAGCCGTGGAAGTAGAGAAAATGTGGGAAAAATCATCAATACCCTGTATTTCAAGTCAAAAAATACTTGAGAAAGTTAAATCGTTTCACAACAACTACAGAAACCTTTTGAAACCTTTCAAGCAAAGACAGGTGGATAGAAATTATCAAACAAAGATTAGGAACTTTGCGTTAAATGCTAGCTGTGCGCTGTTTGATATATCGAGTAGTAAATGTGCAGATCTTACGAAGTGCTGTTGTCCTAAAGAGAGAAAGGTTCCGTTCGAGGAAAGACAATTTCTAATTGACCAAAGAACTGAGCGAAAAATGGTGATCGGTGGGGTTGATATGACTAAAACTATGCAGCTGGAAAAAAGAATGAACCGTTTGCAGCAAGAGAAGAGGAAACTTTCGAAATACACAAAAGACCAAGAGGCAGGCTCATCTTCCGTCCCGAAACGCATTAAACCAAATTCAGATTCTCCCAAAGATTCCACTTCCATAGCAACACCATCCAGGAAAAGTGTGATCTTCCGTAACCCCCTTATGAACCTGGCCAGAGAGTGTGATAGGCATAATATTTCCGACAGAGGGGCTGCAGCTGTTGCAACGGCTGTACTGCAGGACTTTGGAATTATTTCCACAGAAGAAACGTCAAATGTTATTGATCGAAGCAAAGTACGTCGAGATAGAAATATGTTACGTGAAGAATTGTCCTCAACAGATACTGGTCTAATACAAAGCCTCTACTTTGATGGACGAAAGGATAACACATTAATGAGTGTCAAAACAGAAAGTAAATTATACCCTAGGGCAACAAAAGAGGAACATATAACGCTCGTCCAGGAACCTGGCTCGTTGTATTTAGGCCATATATCACCAAGAACTGGAGGAGCAGAGGACATTGTGACAGCGATTATGGATTTTTTCAACGTGCAAGAAATCAACCTCCAAGACCTCACCGTAGTTGGCTGCGACGGGACTAACGTAAACACAGGAATTAATAGTGGAATAATCAGACGGCTGGAACTCCATCTCGGAAAGCCACTCCAGTGGCTAATCTGCTTACTGCACATAAATGAACTCCCTCTACGTCATTTGCTCCAGCAGGTTGATGGGGGAACTGAAGGTCCTAAATCCTTTACGGGGCCTATTGGTAAAGCGATTACTGATTCTAAACGACCATGTGAGGAACAGCCAATCGTAAAGTTTGCGCCAATTACAAGTGAAAATCTTCCAGTCATTAATAACTCGAAAGATCTTAGCACAGATCAACGATATCTGCATGAAATGTGCACTGCTGTTTCAACTGGCAACTGTTCTCGTGGCCTTGCATTGAGAAAACCTGGATTAGTGTGCCACTCCAGATGGTTGACAATGGCAAACAGAATTCTTCGGCTGTATGTTTCTACTGAGACTCCTGGGGAAAATCTTGTAACTCTTGCCACGTACATTCAAAAAGTCTATGCTCCAGTATGGTTCCACATCAAACTACAGCCGGCTTGCCTATACGGATCATCCCATTTTTGGAAGCTTGTCAATTATTCCCGATACCTCGAACTGCCAATTAGAAATGTAATCGACACTTGTATTAGGCGAAACAGTTTCTATGCCCACCCAGAGAATATTTTACTGGGGATGTTAGTTGATGGAAGGCCGAACATCAGAGAACTAGCATTAAGGAGGATTATGCTCTATCGGACTGCAGAAATCACAGGAGGCAGAGTTTCTCCAAGACAATTTAGAGTTCCAGACTTGAATCTAGATGCCGACGACTACATTGATATGATCGATTGGCAGAAAGAAGACAGAACTGAACCGCCTATTACTAAAGGATTTCAAGAGGAAGATATAAGCAACTTTATCAATGATAAAGGAGCTGAACCGCTCTCCAAGTTTTGTAGAATGCCATGTCACACGCAGGGAACAGAACGCTGTGTTAAACTAGTAACGGAGGCATCAGCTGCGGTATTTGGGCAAAAGAAAAGAGATGGCTTGATCCGTGCCCGACTACTTTCTCGATCTTTAATGCCGACGTTTAATACTAAGAAGGAGTTCAAACTGAAGTAATGGAAGTTTAATGTGAATTAGAAATTATTCAATTCGGATTGCAGTTATTAGCAAAGAAAGAACATTTGAACATTGAACAAGAACATTGAACAAGAACATTGAATAGAATAAGAAATTTATTCAATATCATTGTATCATTTAGTTAATATACAAAATTAAATATTTCCCAAAAACTCATAATGTAAATAAAACTAGAATTTGTTAAAATTAGTGGATTTTTTTGAAGAAAATTGCCGAAGTTGTTGTTGCCTGGGGCACCTCTTAGAAATGAGGTAGAGCAATAAAATTTTTTAAGGACGTTGGTTGGACTCAATATAGTATAAAAAACACTAGGGGAAGTTAAAATTATGATATTTAATTAGCAAAAAAAAAATTCGAAAAAATGTAGTTTTTTAAGATTTTTTTAATCTTTGGGTGCCCGGGGGCACCTCAAAAAAAGTTTTTAAATTTTTTTTATTATTTTTCCCGTTAATAAGATGTCAAAATACAACTTTTCTGCACCAGGGCATTTTGAAATTAAAAAATTTGTTTTGAACGCTCCACCCTAATGCACACGTGCCTTCCCGCACACCTTCATCCCATTGGAAAATTGATCGCTTACCAATGTAGTTTCGCAGCCCGAAAATGGCGTCCACAGGCCACATGATCTTAGGCAGGCAATGAGGGGCCAGCAAATATCATGTTGACCACTTATGAAGTTGAAAACTGTCCTTCATTTTTGTTGGGCGAGCCGATTTTAGTAACACAAACTTCATATCAAATGAAACAAAATGGCGGCCATATGAAGCTGTTGGCTCTAGGCTTGTGTACTATCCATTGAGGGGAGACTTAGGAGTTCACAGAAATAAAGTTGCCAGTACTAGCCTCAGGGTGCAAGTTTGCATGTGTAAATTAGCCTTTGATTATAAAATTTAAAAGACTACAATCCTTACTTTCAAGTTTGTTAATGTGAACATCTTAAGTTACTGTAAAGTGCTTAAAAAATTATAAAAAGGAGTATATAGTTTGGGAGTATATGCTTACCTACAATACACGTCTCACATTTAACTGAAATACAAGAAAGTTTCAAAACCTTTTTCACAATGCTTTTTCTAAAATTTCATAAAGGCATTACTAAACAAAATTGTTTCTGAGTAAAACCAATTAATGGAGAAGCTTGCACTACAATTCAATGTAAATAAAAATAACAATTAGCATCCCACAATTAGCTTCCCACAAGTTTTACCATCACCCCTCTCCCCATTTTCAGAATTTTTGGGTATGATTTAATGCAATAAAACCAAATGGAGTATTACAGTCTATTAAGTGCATTTTTTTTCTTGTGTGTCTAGTTGATTGGGTGGGGGGGGGGGGGATCGAAGGGGACGGCTTAACTTTTTTTCCTTTAAAGAGATACAAAGAAATTATATTTTAAATAAGGAAACTTGAGGCTAACAGTATAGGAATATTTCAACTTCCAAGTTTTATTAGTAAGTAAGTTGTTAAGCCACCCTTTTTTATAGCTAGGATGTTCGCCAAGTGCCCTCTCTGAATAAAGAAATGTACTAGCTAGAAGAGGGATATTTCTCACGTTGTAGCTTGACTTTCTGAAGTAATAGGTAGAACACGACTCTTTAATATTGGGGTGGATGTAGATGCAGATAAGCTTGTAACGCTACAGGACAAAGCAATTGACGCGCAACTATTTGGTGCCTGAGGCAATGGTTCACCTCAAGAAGGGTTTTCTTCTAACTTAAAGTTATGCAAAGCCTAAATAGAGGGCTTCTGCTTTTTTTTAATAGTACAAACAGACATTACAACTTTTTGTGCTATGATAGAAAAATAAACTTGCACAAATAAGGTTTTAGTAAAGAAAACACAGCAGCACAACAGCAAAAATCATACACTAAAAATATGCAAAAAACAAAAAGCATTTATTATAAATATATATTTCATTAAGATGATGTGACCGGGAAGCAACCCAACGTACTCCAGATCCCAACCCCGACATTCGTACATCTTAGCCGTCTCTCCAAGGCAATAATAAAGAATTCTCGAATACATAATGATGGCTAGTCATACTCATGACTTATTTAGGTAGCAGAAATGTTGCTAGCAGTGGAATGACCTTTTGCTTTAATCTGCAAACATTATCCATTTGCCTTCACACGATTTGTAAGGCTTATTTCCAAAGCCTCAAATAGAATGACCTTGATGTCATCTGCAAAGGCCAGCCACTTGCCTTCAGACATAACATCTCCGTAATGTGTGGTGCAGTGGCAACCCGGACCACTGCACTGTGACTGAGGTTGGCGCTAATGACCAAGTTGTCGACGCGCCATTAAGCCTCAATCCCCCCCCCCCTTCAGACAGTTTGTGAGTCATATTGACAGCACTGGCAGTGGAATGACCTTGATGTCATCTGCAAAGGTCATCCACTTGCTTTCACACAGTTTGTGAGATGCAGTGGAATGACCATTTTGGCAACACTGAAATTTGCCTTACGTCACTTGCACTGGTGCATGGTGCAATTTGATGGGAAGTGTATTGACTAAAATGCGAGGAAAATATCCCATTGAAATAACATTGAGTAAATTTAAAAAACAGCTCTCATTCGATTTAAGGGCTTTATACTTGTAATACAATTTTCGGGTTCTATGGTTGCTTTTACATAAAAGGTGTGTTACCATTCACTTCCAAAATTGTGTGATGAACGTTTTTGTTTCCAATTACGCATTTGATTTGCTAACGGTTAATATCCTAGGCAACTAAGCCCAACATGTTATGAAACCTAGAATAAAAATATATAAAGCTGAAAATTTATACAGTGACCATATTGATCACTAGGTGCAACAAACCAAAATACCCGGCCCGGCAATGCAAATGTAAGCTTCCTGAATTTCAAAGGTAGGGGAGGGGGTGCAAAATGGTCCCTAAAGCAGTTCTTTGGTCATAACCCCTAGACCAATAAAAAAATTTAAAACACTTGTGTTACTAATATGTTCACGCATGTAAGTCCGTAGTGATTTCGATTGAAAAGTGCTGTCGTAAGCTCTCTAATAACCCGAAGTGGACGTGCTTAGACTCGTTGGAAAAGTGGCAATGTATTCTTTCCATTCATCCTAATTAATTGTTAAAATGCGGGCACTGTTTGCCTACTTCGAAGTCGAAAATGACCACCTACTTTCGCCACAAACCCTTTACAATATCACCGTTAAACAAGCGTGGGACAGTATCTTATTGGATTAACGAGTTTTGATTAGGGTGCATGGAAAGAATACATCGCTACCTTTCCAACGAGCCTAAGCACGTCCAATTTGGCCAATTAGAGAGCTTACAAGAACACTTTTAAATCGAAAATCACTACACGCTTTTGCCGAAAACCCATTACAATGTCATCTTTAAACGGGTCTAGGAGGGTCCCTAATTGTGTTCACAAGTTTCAATTAGGAGGGATGGATGGAATACATCGCCACCTTTTCAACGAGCCTAAGTATGTCTACTTTGAGCTTTTAGAGAGCTTATGAGAACACTTTTAAATCGAAAATCGCTATTATAATTTATAATATTAGTTGTGCGCATGCAAATTTAACATAATGTACTTAAAATAAGATTTTGGCAGTCAAGAATTGCTTTAACGTAATTCATTTAAAGGACCTTTCATGTCCCAAATTGTATGCTGAACATATTTCTAACACACGTATTTTTACTTTTTCTTGCGGTTCAGGAGATATAGCCAAAAACTGTCTTTGGGAGGGTTTTGCACCCCCACCTCCTCCCACTAGAAATCCAGGTAGTATGTTACTCCAGTGGTAAATAGGGTCACTGACCAAAATTTCAGTTTTACATATTTTTGTTCTAGTTATAACCCCAATTTGCCAGGGCAACAAGGACTTGCAGTCAAAAAACCATTTTCGGTAGGGGGAGGGGTGGCCTTCACCCATCCCCTCTCAGGAGGGGTTTTGAACTCGCAACCATAGCTATGTTGCTCAGTTACCGTTTATGTGCATCCATCACCCATAATAAATTTCCAGCTTTTAACATCAGATATTTGACTCGCACTTCTTGCATTGGTTCATGTGTAATTTGGTGGGCGGTGTGTTGACTAAAATAGGGGGTAAAATATATCATTGAAATAACATGACAGCTGTTTAGGCACAGTTTGTCGTGGCAATGGAATTCAATTCTAAATTTGTAACAACTGTTTATTCGAGTTAAGGCAAAACACTTGCTGACTGCGAAAACCATTTTCTATAATAAGCCATACGTTTTTGTCAAAATAAAAAAGAATTAGTGTACATACGGGCATACAAACTACAACTAGATTTAGTCGAAATTGGGCCTTTCTGTAACTTCAACAATTTTTTGGCTTTAAACAGTAAACGAAAGAAAAAATGTAAAAATACGACCGTGTTCACCATTGCGTCCTCTGTTATTCCATGTCAGAATTTTATCTGTACTAGTAATACGCTCTTGTTAAAAAATCGAAATATCGTGTTTTATTCAGTCAGAAGGAAATCCCATGAAAAAATGTAAAGTCCAAACTTTGTGTAGAAACCGTGAAAGGTGACATGAATGCACATGAAGGGTAACTGGAAACAAATATCTATGGTGGCAGGGTCATACCCTCACCCCCAGGAGAGGGGGGGGGGCACCAGCCCCCCCCCCCCCCCCAAAAAAAAAAATAAAAAAAATATTTTCACTTTGCGTAAAAAGGTCTGTAAATTTTTTTTATGGAAATCAAAAGCATAATATTTAATGTAGGTAGGGTCCCCACTATCTCTCACAATGTTAGTTGTTGATTACCGGGGGGGGGGAGGAAAAGGGGGAAGAAGCATTACACTACCCCTATTTCAACTAAACTGTGTATATTAGTAGCCAATTTTAGGCAATAATATCTAAGTAACTGCGATCTAATGAAGTAAAGATGACATAGCAAAACCTTGTATATACTCATTTGTAATCCCCCACCACTTACACCTGTCGAATTGTCACGAACTAATATGAATATGCACGTTTAACCTCACCACACTACCTTACTACCTCAATTCTGTTAAAAAATGCTATGGAGAAAATCCGCAGGGTTTTTAGTTGGAAGTCACCATGAAATAAAAAATAAAAAATAACACCTTAAGTTACTGTTGAGTGCTTTAAAAAATTATAAAAAGGACGTTTGGCAGTATATGCTTACCTACAACACACGTCTCACATTTAACCCAAATACAAGAAAGTTTCAAAACCTTTCCCACAATGCTTTTCCTAAAATTTCATAATGGCAACACTAAACAAAATTGTTTCTGAGAAAAACCGATTAATGGAGAAGCTTGCATTACAATTCAATATAATTAAAAATAACAATTAGCTTCCCACAAGTTTTACCATCACCCCCTCCCCCTTTTCAGAATTCTTGGGCATGATTTAATGAAATAAAACCAAACGGTGTATTACAGTCTATTAAGTGGATTTTCTTCTTGTGTGTCTAGTTGATTGGGTGAGGGGTGGAGGGGGGGGGTTGAAGGGGATGGCTTAGCTTTTTTTCTTTAAAGAGATACAAAGAAATTATTTTTAAAATAAGGAAACTTGAGGCTAACAGTATAAGAATGTTTTAACTTCCAAGTTTTATTAGTAAATAAGTTGCTAAGCCACCCTTTTTTACAGCTTGGATGTTCGCCAAGTGCCCTCTCTGAGTAAAGAAATACACTAGCTGGATGGGGGATATTTCTGTCGTTGTGGTTAAAATGTGATAATGAAATGTTATTATTTCATTGAGTTATGTCGAAAAAGATTGTAAGCTATAGGTGATTTACTTTGACGGTTTATAAGCTCACTTGTTTACCAGCAGCACAGTGTCTACTTCATTGGCATTATTAAAAGATCGATAAGTTCGAAAAATCGTAACTTTGGGGATTATAGTTGATCAATTTATGGCAAATTCGAGATCAGCAATACATTTTGGGCTACCTAGCAATGTTGCAAATTTCATAGCAATCAGCCCTTTGATTTGGGCTCCACTTAGACTACAAAAGTGCAACCAACCAACAAACCAACCAGCCAACATTTTGCAATTTGGTGTCCGTTATAGGCTACACTACGCTCCACTACAAGTACATAGGTCTATAACAAGTAGTCTGCATTCAAGTCATTGTTAAGTCCAGATTGACCAAATGGTCAAGGTTAGTTAATTTATAACAGTCCGGTAGGTATTTGGTGAATTTCCTCTGCAACTTTCAATTTTTCGAATTCCTTCATTCAATATGGGTTCCAAATCTCCGAGCTGTTCTCCAAAACAGGTCTTACGTAAGTCTTGAATACATTTATCAGACATTTAGCATCACTGTAGGGAAAGCAATGGCGTATTAAATAAGCCCTTCCAAATGCTTGGGATACTATTGAGGTTTAATATTTTAATAAGTCTTTAGTGATTATTCAACCAGATCTGTATGCTTACATGTCAAATGTAAAATTTTACCATTAAGTTTATAGGATTCATTGATGCACCACACGACATAGCAACACACTTTTCCACAGAAAGAGAAAGTTGCAGTCGTTAGACCAAAAATTTATAGCATCAAATGGATATTTATAGCATCCAAATGACTCCTAGGATTGAGAGTTATTATTACATTTTCTACTTACGCGCCATGACTATCTCTAGGGTCTCTGTGTTAAAATCTCAACTTTGAAAGCTTATAACACCGTCAAAAGTGAACATTTTAAAACCAAATTTGGAATCCAGCCTCGACTAGTCAAGGCTTCTCTACAGTCCAAAAATTGTGAAATTCGGTCCAGCCAAATCCGAGATACAGAGAGGAGTCAAATAGCCAACTTCTGTTCTTCTTGTTGTTCTGGGAATGTTTTCGTTTATTCTCTCTACAGGTCAAACTACACGACCAAAAATCATGGGAATAAGCTCAAATCATAGCTTCCTATGTGAACATGTGCCTTTTCAACGTTATTTTAGTTTAACTGAAGGAGTTGTTTATAAAAAAAAGCCATCACGTGCTATCTGAAACAATGCTTTTTTGCTGATTAAAAAAAAATTCTCCCTACTGTAACGAAATTCTCCCAACATACAATAGGGAGCATTCACAAATTACGTAACAACTGGAGGAGTTATGATGGGGAGGGTAAGTATGATGAAGGTATAAGTAACACACTAATTTTTTGCTACATTTTTATCTGCATTCTTTTAGCTAAACTATTTTTCTAACATTTGTTTAACGACTTAATTTTTTTTTACAAATGTGTGGTCATTACACCCCTACATACTATGACTGCTCATAAAAAAGAATTCAATAAAAAAAACTATACAATGGGCAGGTGGAGGGATTTGGGGAAGAGGGTTCGAAAATGTTACGAATTTTAATGTGGGAGGAGCCAAGCCAAGTGACACACTGGTGTTACAAAGGGGAACGGGGGTCTAAATTGCTAAAATAAAGTGTTCCGTAATTTGTGAACGCTCCCTTATGTCGGTGTAGATAACATTCCTACTGGATTCTGAATACTGTTCGGTACACACATAATTCCTACTTGTATAATGTTAACGCATATTCATACTAAGGTGTACTAAAGCGTTCTGTGCAGGAGCAATTCCTTATGTTCCACGTAGGAATGGTGCCTCACATTCAGTGTACATCCTAATCTCACACCATAAAATGTATAATTGGGCCCACTGTTCGGTGTAGATAGGAGTCCTATTTCCAGATGAATATACTCTTTCTTACGTACGTCTGGCACTGGGAAATTCCTATTTATTTCAGATTTTGCACGTAGACGAGCAAGCTATTAGGTGTTTTTTTTTAGGGAGCATTAAATATGGAGCTGAAAAGATGGTCTTCACTCTTCACGTGTACTGCAGTGTTTTTGACTGTTCCTTCCTATTTTTTCCAAGTAAGGAATTATTTGACGAAATAGGTCATTTTTGTTTTTTGGTGTGGGGATTGGGGGAGAGAGGGAATTGCTCCTTCCTGCTAATTTTTTCCAAATTCGGAAACAGATGACAAAGTAGGGTTTATTTATTTATTTTATTTTTTTGGGGGAAGGGAATTATTCTGGTCCAACTATTTATTTCCAAATAAGGAGAGATATGACAAAAACATTTTTTTGGTGGGGGTGGGAGAGGCAGGGGATAGGTGGAAGGAAGGGAATGACACAGTGCTCCTTCATTTTTTTCCAAATAAGGAAATAGATGACAAAACAGTTCTTTTTTTAGGGGGGGGGGACATGCACCGCTCCTACTTTTTTGACCGCATAACGAAACAGATGACAAAATAGTGGTGTTTTTTTTGGGGGGGGGATGAGGTAGGGTTGCTTTGCTGCTATTTTTTCCAAATAAATGTTCCGAGCAGGAAAGCCGCCTTAAATTCAGTGCAGATTCGGTCCTTACACCGTAGCATGCATAATTACCCCACTGTTAGGTGTAGATGGATCCCACTATCTCCAGATGAATTTACTGCCACTGGGAAATTCGGATTTCTTTTAGATTTTGCACATGACAAACCAGCTACTAGTTGATATCAAATGAAACAATGAATGCACCATAGTCGCTGTTAAACTGTAATGGCCTCCATCTTGAAATCAGGGCCATTTTGAAATTATGCTCATTATCGTTCGATTTTCTTCAAATTCAGAGCAGAGACGAAATAGATGATACCAATTAAAACAGTGAATATGCCATTGTCACTAGTAATATCTACTGGCCATTGTATTGAAATTGTGGTTCCATACTGAAATTATGCATATTATCATCCCATTTCCTTCCAATTTAGGACGGAGACGATACAGTTGATACCACGTGAAACAGTGAATGTGCCATCATTACTAGTAATCTCTAATGGTCACCATCTTGAAATTTGGTGGCCATTTTTAAATGATGCTTAGTATCATTCAATTTCCTTCAAATTTATAATGAAGACAATATAGCTGTTAACAGTAAATACTGAATGTGCTATCGTCATTATTAATCTGTAATCCACGCCATCTTGTAATGAGTCAGCCATTTTGAAATTATGCTTATTTTGTTTGATTTCCTTCAAACAAAAAAATTAAAAACGTGAAAGCAAAATTAAAAAGCATGTTGTACTCAATCTCTAAATTTGGTGTATATGGTACATCCTTCTCGGTGCTGGCAGTAACCTACTGTCAACTGCACTGTTTTATAGTTTAGATGCAATTCTAAAAGTAACAGGTATTAATAAACAAAAAAAACGGAACGTTAAATGTTAAGAGTAGGGTCTAATAGCCAAAACCTAGAAAATTGAGTCCAAAGCAGCTGCAACATCTAGACCAGTTTGACTTGATCAGCACGGCCCAAGCGTACTTTGAAATGACGTTGGCGACTGTAAGCAGAAAATTTTGCCCTTGTTTTGATGAGAAAACTTTGACGAAAAACGAGCATGATTGTATTTAGAAAAAGGACACTAGTTCACTCCGATGGGCCAATCAAGGCAAAAAAGTCCAAGTCGGACAAACTCGAACCTCATAATCGAACCTTCTTGAACATGCTTTGTAGAGAATAAAGAAAAGAGGAAAAAAATATCAATTTCGGTAGCGCAAGAGTACTGAGAATTAGCGGAACCGTTGCAGGTGGATGAATTAGTGGATTCGTACCTGTATCGAGAGCATTATCCCATCGTTAGTACTGGTTTGAACAGCGTGAATTCGGAGATACGGCTTGTTGTTTAAAGCCAAGATACATTCACTCACCCATCTTGAAACTATGTTAGTGTAAAGAGAAAAATCGTGAAATCGGCGGGTGGGTCAGCTTATACAAACGTGGTTCTGGTGACATTGGTGAATAATGGTGTGGTGTTTCTATTTAATAATGTAAAATATCATCTCGGACAAACTGGTGGAGGACTTGAACTATCCCGAGTATGCCATGACCATGAAAGGACTGCTATCATACAGGTCCTCAGATCAAAGTGGACTGTTGGCCACCTGCTGAAAACTGGACAATGCCAGCTCTACCAGTGCAGAAGCTGACAACAAAGGATTTGCAGCACAACACGACATGATCACAAGGCAAACCTCTCCTAAAGGTAGTTTCAGCTTCCTTACACCCACTCCCCACCTACTGGGGTTCTTCGAAGACTATGACATAATTATTTACGGAGCCAAGAAAACACTTTGATGCAAACGGCAAACACCGATGCCCTGTTCAGAACTGTGGTAGCCGGCAAAGCTACAGTGGAACTTATACTCGTCAGTTGGCTCATGCCCCACATTGTTACTTCTGACGAAAAAAACTGCGACTGTAAAAGATAATACAGCGAGGGGACGAAGTTAAACTGGGATTTCGACACTGGCACTACGACAGCACCCAGATGCCAACCACGCCTTCGCACACTTGGAGAATCATCACGACCTTGGCCAGCACAAATCCCAGATGAACAATTCTCACGTTCTTGACCGCTCGAACGAATGTAACCCAAAAGAATACCGCTGTGTTCGATCACTGTAGTTTGACCGTTTGTCACGTTACTCTGAATGGGGAACGATACCCTTACTTAGACCTTGGCAGCAACTACGGAACGGGAGATTACATGCCAATCTGTACTAGATGTTTATGGATTTCAGAAAGGCAAGTTATGACAGCAACGACGTGAGTGTGGATCCCGTTCTATTCAAAGCCGCTTATTCACCCATGGTCATTGACTGCACGAAGCAAAGTGAGTGATTACAGATTGGAATTAGAAGTGAATATGAGCTTCAGTTCGGCAGTGGCTGCTAATACCAGACGCCATGCCCTCGTTATTAGGGATCGAATGTTGAATATGAAATTGGATAAGAGTAAGATTGAAATTGTATTTTTTTTTTAAATGTACGTCAAAAACAAACCTGGAAAAGGTAGAAAAAAAGAGTAGGAGGATTCTTAGCAGCCATAATCCCAATAATTGCGGCCATTGTTGGAGGTGCCGGTGCCATAGCTAGCGGAGGTGGAGCTATCACGGCAGCATTTAACAAGGCCAAACAAAGTGCTAAGTTACTGGAAGAGTTTAAACGTCACAATCTCAAAATGGAAGGTAAGGGTTTGAGGCTTAAAAAAATGCGAGGTCGAGTAGTTGCAATATGTCGTCCCAAGAAAAAAGGTGGCAAAGGACTCTTCTTAAAGTCACAAAAGGTGTATCCCTTCATTGTCTGTTAAATTCTGTTGATGTTGCTACCCTCATTGTAGTGTTAAATCTTCGATGTTATAAGGGGACGTTCAGCAAGGATACACTTCCAAAGACCATTCGGAGAGATGAAGCATGTTGTATCGTGAATCTACAAGAATACAATGCTGGAAAAGGAACTCACTGGGTATGCTATTCGACCCTCGATGGTAAGTCCTACTACTTTGACAGTTACAGGGATTTGATGCCACCAATTTCCTTTACCGTTGGGTTTAGAATACAATCAAGACAGCGTTCAAGACTTTAATCAAATCTATTGTGGACATTTGTGTCTATTTGTCTTTTGGCAACTGTCCTAAGGAGTCCAGTTCATCACATTTTGGAGCTAATGAAATTAAAAACAAACAATATAAATTTTTTCTTATTAGTAAAGTATACGAAGAAATCAATTTGGAAATGGACGTTTGCTTTCAAAAATGCGTCATTGTTATGGTGATGAAAACGGCATTTTTTCCGATGAATATTAGTGGTTGGTGAACGATCGTTGTACTAAATTCCTCTGCCAATTTTGATAGTAGAAACCCAACATCCCTCATTGTGCACAATACGTCGAGCGCCGAGGTATCATCACTGCTGTAAAACACGATTTTGCGCAGAATGGCTGGGATAGTAAAGACTCTATTTTGGTACGCTTTAAATGTACCTTTATCTTCATTAATATTCATAAAATTCCTGTCTACGTATACTTCGTTGACCACATCGATAGAGCTGTAAGGGACAGCTAAATCTTTAATTCGTTTCTTTTTAGCAGAAAAAAAGTCATTCTCGAGACCATCGAGTTCCTTTTCAGGTTCGTTAGTTCAGTCTCTACGTTGTGTTTTGTAGCAAATTGCCTTTCCTCCTCTCTCATTAGTAAAGTCACTTGGGAAAGTGTGGCTACATCGTTTGGTTGTATTCTCTCTCCAACGTTGGTTAATCTGCACGTGCCCATGTTGAAATGATTGTCAAATGTCAAATCAAACCCTTCTGAAGCACTCTGCTCCGTCGACTGGCCAAATTTATTGATGGACATTTTCCTTTTTGCATAATAAAAAAATGGCCACCGTGGTAAACTACGATTTCAGATCTGCCAAAGCCCAGCACCCATTTTTACCCTCCGACATACGTTGCTTGATTGTGGGACCAGCAAACTGTGGAAAAACCAACCTTCTTCTTAATTTTTCGTGCAACGAGGGCAGTGGCTAGATTATGACAAATTATATGTTTACAGCAACATGCTTTGCCAGTCAAAGTATCGAACATTCCAAGCTGAATTTTCCGAACTCAAAGCTTGACTTGGTTAAGAAATTGTCCTTTTCACAGTTCCCAAGTGGACTTGACCCCACCCGAAAACTTGGACTTGCACATAAGTAATGTGTTGGTTTTTGATGATGTCTTACTCGATAAACAAAATATAATAGAGAGGTATTTTGCCCAGAGGCGCCATTCAAATGCCCAAGTGTTTTACTGCAGCCAGTCTTACACCAGGATACCCACACAAGTCGTTCGCGACAACACCAACTTGCTCGTGTTATTTCCTCAAGACGAATTAAACTTGAAAGACATTTACGAAAATCACATTGGAGGAGACATGGATTTTTAAACGTAGGTACAGAACGTGTTGGAAACGTCCTTTCAGCTTTCTAACGATCAATAAAACAAGGCTGTAAACTCAAGGACGTTAAAAACGTTTGTTTAAAACTGTAAAAAACAAGGTCATGAATAACATGGAAGATAAACGAAAAGTTGTGAAGCCGAAAGTTGTCAAAAGATGGGTAAAGTGTGATGAAGAAGTGTTACGTTACTTTTTCGTGTCGGTGACTGATCCTCTAAAGGCTTTGACTCTGATAAAACCTGCAACGACCCCTCCTTCAAGTGCCGAAGGAAGCGAAGAAGAAATACTTACACTAAAGTTTTCTCCAAAACTTGGCAAGTATGAACAAGATGAACGGATCGATGAAGACGAAGAATTATAGTTCCACAAGGAAGGTCAACTGTGCCAGCCAGTAGCATTATCAGCCAGGCTGGGCTAATCATCTCCCAGAGTAGAACACCATTGCTCTTGTATGCTGGAACCAGCAAAGGTCACAAGTATAAGCCAACGCTTTCTACTCATTCTGCCAGTCAACGAGTTTCAACCCCGACCACCCCCTCCATTCCTCCTCTTGGAACCCAACGTACCTTCACCAGTTTGCTACCGAGTGAAGTATTATGAGATACTGCAGCCAACTATTTAAGACTCTACTTTCCTCAATTAAAAAATGTTGATCCTGTGTTTAGCCTGCATCACAACTTCGAGATTCGCGAAATGAAGATCGGTAACAAGATCGTCAAAACATTTGAGAAGGATGTCGTAGTAGCTGGAAAGCAATTAAGGGCCATAGACAGCTGTGGACTCTGCTGCTGTTTAAAGAACTGCAAGATAGTAATTACTCACCGGATGTTGTGGCATCCTATGCTAGCATCATCAATGATACTAAAGCTGTTTACCACAACAACGATCTTTCGATGAACAAACCGAAAAGTAATCGCTCGGGAGGATATGAAAGCATCGAAAACTGTAAAGGAACGACTAAAAAGGTTCAACAGATGTAGGTGGAATACAGGCATTACGACGATCCCAACCAGCTGGTGGATAGCTTAAGGGTGGATAGCTCAGGCTATGCATCTCAACTGGCCGGGGGCGATGTTCACCAAAACGAAATTGTCGACAATCTCTGCGAATTGGAAGAACGACACGTTGTAAGTTATAAACAAAAGATGTCTATCCATCGCAACATTTCCGGCAAAGAACAAAAAAAAATACCTAACGTGGACAACTGGACATGCTAGTAAGAGAGCTTCACAAACCACTGCGTCCAAATTTTCCACGACGGATCGTCAATGTACTAAGCCTGAACGATCTTTGGGAGGCAGATTTGGTCAACATGTCAAAGTTTTCTCGTCCAGACAAGGGGAACAATTTTCTGCTTACAGCCAACGACGTCATGTCAAAGTACGCTTGGGCCGTTCCGATCACGTCAAAGTTGAGTCCGGACATTACGGCTGCTTTCGACTCAATTTTGAGATGCACTACAGCACCCAGCGTCTAGGTGTCAATTAAGGAAGAGAATTTTACAACAAAAACTTTAAAGAATTATTAAGAAGCATAAAATTAAACTCTATTCTGTATACTCGGGCATGAAAGCGACCGTGGCAGAATGCTTCAAGAGATCGCTGAAGGAGTTGATGCGGAAAAATTTTACAAGACGAGGTCACCAGTGGACAGATATTTTGAAGAAAATACTCGTGCAATACAATGGCAGATACCATAGAAGTATCAGATAAAGCCATCCCATGTCAAGATTGATGATGATGATGGCGATTTTCGGCACATATGGTCCAAGAAGTCGTTGAAGGTTCCCAAGTATAAAGTTAAGGATCTCGTTCGAGCATTGAAAATAAAGGGCAAATTCGATAAAGGTCATGAACAGGTGTGGACCAATGAAATCTTTACGATTAAAAAAGTATTGAACACCGACCCAGTCACTTATATAGTAAACGAACACGGTGGAACATCCGTTCGAGTGGCGTTTAATGAATATCAAACTACAAAAGACCCACGTTTCCGATCTATTCCTGGTAGAAAAAGACATAAAGAAAGGTAAAAGGTGAAGAAAGACATAAAGGGTCGTCGTCAGATGTTTCATCATCGAATGACTCGTCGTTGTATGGTTGGTCATCAGATGCTTTGTCATTAGATGATTTGTCATATAATGCTTTGTCATTAGATATTTCATTGACAGACGGTTCGTCGTCGGGTGACTCGTCGTCAGATGGTTCATCGTTGGATGTTTCGTCGACACACGGTTCGTTGTCAGGTGAATCGTTGTCGGGTGGCTCATTGTCGGATGGTTCATCATCGGACACTTCCGAAGCGGGAAGGCACTTTTACATCCCATCCAAATGGATAAAATTCAACGTGCGGAAAGTGTGAAGTGTGTTTTGCTGACCAGAGTGACCCCTTGACCCTTGACACACTCAGCAGTAAAAAGTGCTTTTTACACCCACCCAGGCAGATGAAGGACGGAAAGCCAAAGGCTCAACAAGAATTAAATAAATACTGATGCGACCCTATTTACGTTCCCTTTTTGACTTATATGTCAGCCTGCCTGATACGGGAATCGAAATCACGACCTTTGGAACCAAAGGCCGAGGTTGTACCGCTGAGCCATACTGACATAGCCAAAAGGAAATATCCATAGGCAGCATTTAACCCGTGCATATAAACATACAAACAAACACTTTCCAATCACCACCTGAGGGACGCTTATTTCCCGTGCTACACTCCTAGGTAAACGAATAGAACAATTAAACATGAAATAAGAATTAAGGACGGAAAGCCAAAGGATCAACAAGAATTAAATAAATACAGATGCGAACCTATTTACGTTGCCGTTTGGACTTGTATATCAGACTGCCTGAGCGGGGAATCGGACTCACAACCTTTGGAACCAAAGGCCAAGGTCCTACCGCTGAGACATACTGACATGGCCAAAAAGGAAATATTCATAGAATGCATGTGTCAATTAGTGTCATCAATATTTATATCTGTTCAATGCAGATATGGTGCTCAGAAATTACTCTTTGCTACAGGTTTATATGATAAACGTTTCTTCCAGCAGGATCTGATTTTGTACCTTTTCACTCATTGAAAGCTGCAGTTATTTATATTCAACCCACAAAACAAAACTGCAATGATCTTTTAAGCTTAACAATTTCACTCTACAAAAAGCTGCAAAACACAATCTGTTGGTAAGTCAGTTTTATTTGTCTTTCACATTACAAATCTACGAATCTATAAATTACATGTCAGGTTTTACGTCTTTAATTTTCTAATAACATTGAAAACACGAGCTTAGCATTTATAAAATAGAATATTTACATTATAGGCCTATTAACGAAATGGAGAACGGTATTTACAAAATTGAATGTTCACATGATTCTGCATAACAATAGTATACACGCACATTTTTGCCAATTGTATCCAAAATGTACAGTTTTATAGTTTGGCAAGACTACATTTTTGTCACACGAGAATTTGTATGTTTTAAATCTCTTAACATCAGCAAGGACAACATTAATTTGGTTCAGTTAGGTTTTTGGGGATCTTAATCATGCGTCCATTTCGGGTTACATTGTCAAGAATCATTTCCTGAACGATTTCAAAGTTTAGCAGCCGTGATATCCGAAAAGACTAGGTATTATCTTTAACCTTCCACATTATTACCCCAGTTGAGATAAAGTCAACAAAAAAGATAACTAAAACATAAGCAGACCCAAATAATGAGGCTGCTCGCTAATACTATGATAACATTCGCAGGGCTGAGTAAAGTGATGCTAATATTAAATACTGTACTCGATATTCAAATGGTCAAGATAAACAAAAGCCGCTACCCCACACTTATCCTGCACAGTAGAGCAGTAGAGAAGTTACATTGACTGGCCGATGTGCCAGAAGATGAATGCGCTTTAATTCGGGCTTTTCAACTATCCCGGTCTGTTTCTCAAATTTTAGCATATTCAGCAGAAGCTTCATTTCAGCTCCATTTTAAGGGCGTATTTACCTAATTGAAACAAATATAATTTTTTTTTCATGATAATCATTTGCAGTTATTAATTCAATTACTGCATTTTTCTGAAGTGAAAATTTTTGCAGTAAACGTTACAAAACTACAGGCGAATTATGTATTTGCAAAGGTGTGTGTTGGTACCATAAGTAATCTCTTTACCCAAAATCAGGACATGCCAGGAGAAGACGCAACACTTGCTACTTCTACCTTAAAGCAGAGGTATGTATGAAATTTCATCGGGATCATGGTTTGTGTTGTACTAAATCAAGACGTATATATATATATATATATATA
>JAHWFP010156428.1:0-27768 GCA_023313725.1 Lithobius niger
TCAAACTGCAGTGCATTGAAAGAACAAAGGGATACATGTTTTTTTTTAATTTATTGACGATTTATTAGGACAATAACGTTAATACAATTGTATTTCAAAGCCGTTTTCTCTGATCCTTCCTGCAAAAAAAAAGACAAATGTATTGTTATTTTGAACTTTAAACGTTGCAATTTACACTATCACAGCAATAAATTGTAAAGTTATGACTGCATTACAACGAAAAAAAAACTGATAAACGACTTTCGTTTCAAATGACATAGGCTATTCAGGACAGTGAAGGGCAATTTTACTTGGAATAAAACCGAAAGAGAAATGGGCATTATTACAATTTTCTATCTACAACAATCGAAGAGCAGGAGGTCCAGCATGACCAGGAGGTATTAGCAGAGGCAGGATGTGAAATTGGAACCTGCAGCACAAGAGGTAACCGTGCTCACCATCCAGCCTTCCTGGATACATTCTTATTTGTAATAGAGTTTTACTGATGTATATTACTGAAAAATACAATACAATTTGGATTACGATTTAGTGCTGGTTTCTGTCAGCTTGCTCTTCGGTCTGTGTCCCAAATAACCTTAGAATTCAATGTCCGATTCATTTGATATTCTGCAAAAATGTGCAGCAAAAATTTTGGGGATTTTAGGGATACCCTATTCAGAGAAAATAATCAGACTTATAATTGATCTTAATTATTCAAATATTGTGACTATATTATCATTGATCAGACATTAAAATCGTTGTTAATCAAAATTATTCTAAAATTAACACACCCTGAAGGAAGGGACAGGAAAAATGATACCTAAACAGACTACTGGCATGTCTTACAATTAACTGACGAAGAACATTTGTACACAATTTCAACAAATACGCCAAGTTTTCTAGCTTTTTTTGTGTTGCTTTCACAATTTTTAATGATAAACATTACTTTTTACTTTGACACTAGCATAACCCTAAGTTAGATTTATTGTGAGTATGGTTCTTTAATAGGTGTCTTTGTAATTCCCCAAGATAAGTTTAACAAGAACGAAACAGTATTGTCACCGAAAAAATTAGTACTTTATTCTCTTCATACTTAGAGGATAAGTTGCAGATTTACCAATGGTAAAGTGTTTTGAATTATAGTTTTTTTTGCTCTTGTGGTCGTAAAACTGAATCAAATTAATTTCCTAGTAAAAAGTGTTGATTGTAAATTATAAGGGTTTAAATTATAATGGTTGTCATCATGCGGTCTGTAAATGATAACATGATGATTTCAATCTCACATTATATGTTATGCTTAAAAGGCTGATTGTAGTTATCTTTATGGTGACGTTTACACTTCATTGCAAGGATTACTTTTTTCATTTGTAAAGTCTTATCATTGCATGTTCTAAACGTGATACAGATCTCATAACATATTTAACGGTATTGTGTTTAATTACCTTTTTATGGGGCGTCAGTAGGTTTCTCTCCACAATGACAGTTGTTTTCTTCATCGCAGTATCCTTGAAAGTGTCCAATAGTGCTAATACAATTTACTTCGCAACCCAGTTGACCACCCAGAAGGCAGACCAAGTCAGTTCTTCCTGCAAGTAAATAAAAATAACAGGCTTAATTTTTACCCAAAAATGTAAAGTGTGTACGTTAAACTTGGTAAAAGACTCAACTGAAATGAACACTTGCTTTAATACTGTAATCAGAAGAAAGCGGATGCAATTACGTTGTGGCTCATACTGCAGGCTGTAAGTCTAAGCACTTTTGTTCTTTTACTTCGTTATTAAAAAAAAAAACGTTGCGGTATGCTTTGTGGATGAAACTTCGTTTTTTCAGAGTATGAAATTAGGTAAAGTTATCTTTGACTATGTCAACAAAGAAGGGCAAAACGCAAATTCAGCATTACGAAATATTTAGCTGGACCCGCGCATGCTGCACTGTGGGCTGAATTTCCCACTTTTAACCTTCCCTTCCTCATTGTCCAACGCCATACTAACCTTTCTTAAGTCCTCATCCTCCCTATTCCAGATTCGTAACCTATCTAAGGGTGGCATGCGCTTGGCTAATGGTTGTCACCCAGCACGCCTTTAATTGTCCCTTCCTCCCGTCCCCGGCGTCTTACTACCAACTCTTGAGCATGTCCCTGTTCCCTCCTTGTTGGGTAAAGAAACTCTCCTAAGGCTTGCTTTGCGCCAAAGCTGCGACTTTGCTTTAAACTTGAGCTCATCGTGTTGACAGATCGAAATTGCAAGGAAGGATACTTTTCTATTTTCTAGTTTTGTATGCAAAATAAATATTACCTATTTATTGAAAATGTAATACTAAAAAATGATTATTTTGTGTGATGCAAGTGTTAGTGGGGCGTCTCCTTTCCCCCATCCCTTCTGTCGTTTGGAAAAGTCGTTTACCTGCACAACCCCGTTGCGGAGGACAGTCAGCCATCATTCATCATGTCCCAACAGTTAGTTGTTCAATTACCTAGAAAACAGTGGTGCACCAAGCAACCAGCATGCAACGATGGACAAATTCGCTCTTGGAAGAGTGAATTTCAAAACAAATGCGTTATTGTAAAACAAAGCAACAATCCCTTATTATACGATGTGCAGCGCAAACTTGTTGCAAGTAATTTTTTTCTTTTGCCAAGGTATCAATGGTAGTACAAGCAGGAATTCCACTTGCCTAAGTAAAAAAAATTCAGCTGAGCTCTGAACATATTCATCTATGAAATAAATATGCCTTTTGCTGGTTTCAGTATGCCAACATTTAGAACGTAGCCTAATTTTGTAAAAAAAATACTTATTATTTAGTCTAAACAAGGATGCTTCATTGTACTAATCAACAGTTATTTACATTGAAGAAAGATTGATTTGTCTGGCGTCGCAGCAAAGACTTAACACGTGCCTAAGCATCAGTAATGGAAGCAAATACACAAATAAAATGCGTACAAAGAACAATGCAAAAAGCAACAATAAACGAGCATTTAATTATTAATATGCAAGATTGATAATGAGTAATTCCTGGTGTCGTGTATTATATGAATAAGTTATACACAAATTTATATGATTAGAATAAAAAATTGACAAAAGAAGAACCTGACTGGTGAATTAATAGTTATATGGTGTAAGTGCAACTGTGTAAAGACTGTGTATTGTTATAATTAATCTGGTATAATGTTGTCCGAGCGTTTGAAATAAAAGATTTTTTCTCATAGATTTATTGATAGTTGTGTAGCAGTTTATGTACGGAACTAAGCAAAAACCTTATCGCATTAATTACCGGTTCATTGCAGAAAGGAATATTATAAAATTCGTAAACAAAAAATAAATCCGGAAATACAAAAATTCTAAACCGGATCGCTGGTGCTCGATTCCAACTGTTTCTCACTTACCTTCGGGAGCTGGTGAAGCCGGATTGGTGCAATCACATTCACCATTCTCATCACAATGCCCACCCAAATGCCCACTGGCCAAACAGTTGACGGTGCATGCGAATTCTCCAATGTTACAAATCAAGTCTGTTCTTCCCTCTGGAACTGCAACTACAGCTGAAGAAATTAGTGAGAACAGTTATCACAGCGTTTGTATAGAAAAAGTAAAATAATGTACATGCAGCACAAAAAGCAATTTTAGATTACGAACATGGAGCAATAATATTATAATAGCAGTACTGAATACAGTAACATTTAAACATTAAATGGCAATTTTAGGCGATCTACGCCACTCCCCCAAACCTGGTGAAAGCTATTCTAGTTTTATTTCGCCTCATATATAACATTATTTTTGGTTTTAAACTTGTTATTGTATCAGTAGAATTGTTGAATTCCTCTAGGGAAATTAGCAATTCGGTATATGAAAATTATTTATCTTGTGGTTGTTCAGTTCATGAATAGCCGCAGATTCAGTCATTGGTTTCGTTTATGTACTCTTATCAAAATGACCAGTACTAGTCAGACAGTTGTTTTCACACGCCAGTTAGCCACCCAAGACACCGACCAATTTTGTTCTGACCGATATTGCCATAAAATAATATTAGTGAAATAAAATATTGAGTTCTGAAGATCACAATCACTCGGCAGAGTGAGAGATCATAACTGATTAGTTTACACTAAAATAAACCTATCCCACCCAATTTTTACATGCACGTTCAGATTAAATCCTGAATGTGAGTGACATCTAATTCGTTGTAAAATAACTCCCTTCTTCAATAAAAGTAAGTAAGCATAAAAAACATTTAACAAAATCTTTATAATACTTACAATGGAAATGACTCAACTTTTTTTCAGATTATCTTATGATTTACACCTATTCAGAATGACACGATTTGGGAAGACATAGGAATGAGAAGTAGATCCCTTAAAGTCTACAAGGCTCAGTGTTGGATTCACGAACAGAAATCAAAAACAGAGCAACACAAACACATTGTAAACATTGTTGTGCTGCTATAACTTAAACTTAGAATGCAAAGCCGTATTTAGTAGTCATTTCAAGTTTATTCCCCTCATAACTGGATTCCCAACACAATCATTAATTGTCCCCCCCCCCCCACTACACACATAGTTTGAAAAAATAGTTGAATTGTTTTCATGAGAAAATAAAACATTTAATATGTCCTAAATAACTAGAAAAATCATTGCTTACTTGAAAAAAAACAGGGCAAGTTTAAAGCCAGAGCATACCCAGTGTTGCTTAGAAAAGAATCCTAGCTCAGGATGATATGCTTTTTGCATTAGGTTAAAAATGAAGCAAAACCACATTTGAGGGCTTATGCACCCATGATAAAAAAAAATTCAGGCATTTCATGGTACCACGAATGAGAAATTTCGTATTCGGGGGGCTACCAGGTAACACTGAAATCAAATGTCAGCTAGAGAACATAGAATATATTCCATCTCCAAGGTTACTTGTATGGCAAGAAATGCAATAATTATAAAACACCTGTTAACCAAATTTTAATAAAGAGATGTTATAGATGATCATCTATGTTAGGTTTTGTGTTTCAGCATTCACAGAGATGTTCATTGTTTTCAACACAATAGCCTGCAAAGTGACCAATGGCAGACACGGCCACCATGATACACATCCTCTAACTGAATAGCTGGGTACATTGAAAAATACTCTTGTGAAAAAAAACCAATGCATAGCTTGACTGCATCGTGAAAATATTAAATTTTTTGTATTACTGCATCATTAGGAATTAAATATACACAATTTAAAAAGTCCCAAGTCTTAATATGGCAATGACTCAACTTTTTCAGAATGTTTTGCGACTTACACAGTTTCAGAATTATATGTATCAGATGATAAAGGACATTAGAAAAAATAAGCTCGAAACTTAATAGTATGGTGACGTATTGTTAGATCTTGTGGACCTACTTGTGGTATCTGGGAGAAATGGAAAGTGTCTAATACAATGTGCTAGTGATACGGGTGTGACAGCTATCTGATAACAAGACGGCGTAGATGTTTGTTTCTTAAAGAGGTACCAAATGTTTGTCCAGTAACTTACATACAGTTTTCTACGAAAATACTAATTGATTAAAAAATAATAATTCATAAACGCAAAACTTGTCGATTAAAAAACACTCAGCAATGTGCTAAATTAATCAATTTGTGATTTACCGGCCGATGGTTCAGTTGCTGGGTGCTCGCAGATACAATCGTTGTTTTCGTCACATTCACCAGCAAAGTGACCAGTGCTGGTCAGACAGTTAATCTCACATGCCAATTTTCCACCCAAGAGACAGATCAACTCGGACCTGGCTGTAATGGACATAGAATATTTACAGTGTAAATATGCAATAGGAGACTGTACTCAAATGAACACAATACAACTACACTTTATTCAGTAGACATGTTTTAAACTAGTCCAAATACAAAAAAATCACTATTAATAAAATAATCGTGTACTGGAGTAAATAAAATGATAAATTTTTACTTCTTAATTTACTCATTTATCAAACGAAAATATAGAATTAGTATGGTGTTTATAACCTGAAAAAAAGTCTCTAAAAGTGTTTCATTGCTTTAGGTGTTTAAAAAGATTCCTTTCACTCTGGGTTCCAGGTCATCTACTGTATAACAAGACTCAAAATAGGATTTAAATAGCAGAAAAAGTAACTGCAATTAATGAGTTGTTTGTATTATAGTTCACTTGCAATTTGCACATATAGGACGAAGTACAATAAGTAAAGGTGATTTACACACTGTGAAATTCAACAGATTAAGTACGAAGTGCGTTATCATGATGAATTGGTTGTAAACATTTCGTGCAATATACAGAATTCTGATAATTTTAACATTCGCTGTATTTTTCGTGAATACTCAAAGAAAATTAAAAGTTTCCATAAATTATCTATTACAACTGCGTTTGTTTGGTACACGATTGTAACCATTTCTTACTTACATTCGGGGGCTCCAGTGGGTGTTGGTTTGCAGTCACAATCTCCGCTTTCATCGCAATGCCCACCCAAATGACCACTAGCGATGCAGTTGATTTCGCAGGCTAGCTCGCCAATTTGACAAATAATATCCCGTTTTTGTCTAAGTGGAACTGCAACTGGAAGAGTTAAGTCAATATGCTTATTAGACTAGAACATTTGGATGTACTATAAAACCCAGAACACTGCAAGAGATAGTGCTAGAGCCAGTGATGTAGGTATATTAAATACTTTGCATAACATACTTAAACTAACTATATGGATTGGACTTTGACCATGCTTGTAGTTTACCCAATTGGCCATGTCATTATTATTATTACTATTATTATTAATAATATTGTTACAAATATACATTTTAGTAACAAAAATGAATAAGGAGAACGGATTATGGATAAGCAAACATAATGGAACTTCTAAAAAATTTAAAGAATAAAATGATACATACAAATGTAATGAAGAATTGTGAGGTTACCAAAAATTTACATCAAAATATTTTGGTACAAATATTAACTCGAGCTGGAATTTTAAAGCATGCATTATGGAAATCATGATGAAAATAACACAGTTAATACTCATAATATATCAACGAAGGAACGTTTTAGATAAATACAATAAAATAAATTTGTACAAACCATGCATTGGCAAATAAGACATGGAATGGATTATATAGATTTTCATCAGAATATTTAATTTAAAGATTACAAAAAAAACAAAATAGGATAGTTAAAGTGCCGTTCGGAACAGATAAAAATGAAAACAACTGGAATACAGAAAGTAACTAAAAATCTAAAAATAATTGAATTATGAAATAACATTATAATTGTAAAGAATCACTATTCTGATACTTAGAAAAACTGTAGTACAAACAATGAAGAAAGATCAAGAAAGAATAAATCGAGATACACACAACAAACATGGAGCAATACATATAGACAATGTATAACCACATTTAAAAAATAATTTCCTAAAATTCATATTAGATTAAGTAAATTTAATGAAAGTAAAATTAAAAGAAAAACTAATTACTGAACAAAAATTGAGTTCTGAGGATCACAATCAGTCGGCAGAGTGAGAGATCATAACAGATTAGTTTACACTGAAATAAACCTATGCAAACCAATCTTTACATGTACGTTCAGAATAATTCCGGAATGTGCAGTGACGTGTGATTCATTGTAAAATAACTCCCTTCTTCAATAAAAGTAAGTAGGCATAAAAACATTTTATAATTTCTTTAGAATGCTTATAATGGAAATGGCTCAACATTTTCAAATTTTCTTAAGATTAATACCTATTCAGAATGACACAATTTGGAAAGAAATGGGAATGGGAAGTAGATCCCTTAAAGTCTACAAGGTTCAGTATTGGATGCACGAACATAGAAATCAAAAACACATTGTAAACATTGCTCTGCTGCTATAACTTAAAATTAGAACGCAAAGCCAGATTTAGAAACCATTTTCAAGTCTAATACCATGATTCCGATCACAATGATTAATAGTACTCTACCACTGCACGCATAGTTTGAAAAAAATAGTTGAATTGTTTTCATGAGTCTATCAAACATATTTAATATTTCCTAAACAACTAGAAAAATCATTGCTTCATTGAAAAAAAACAGGGCAAGTTGAAAGCCAGAACATACCCAGTGCTGCTTAGAAAAGAATCGTAGCTCAGGATGTTATGCTTTTTGCATTAGGCTAAAAATGAAGCAAAACCACATTTGAGGGCTTATCCTACCATGATTCACAAAATTCAGGCATTTCGTGGTAGTATTAAAGAGAAATCTCGCGTTCAGGGGGCTACCAGGTCGCACTGAACTCACATGTCTGCTTGAGCATATAGAAAATATCCCATCTCTAAGCTTACTCGGTATGGCTGGAATTGCAGTAATGATATAAAAATCCATTAACCTGTTAACTAAATCTATGTCAGGTTTTGAGTTTCAGCATTCACAAAGATATCATTGTTTTCAACACAATAGCCTGCAAAGTGACCAATGGCAGACAGCCACCCCTGATACACATCCGCTTCTGTGGCTGGGTAGAGAGACAAATACTCTTGTGAAACAGAACCAATGTATTGCTTAACTACATCGTGAAAATATTAAATATTTTTTACTGCTCCATTATTAAAAATAAATATATAAACCTTCTTTAAAAGAAAGTCCGAAGTCTTAATACGGTGATGACTCAATTTTTCAGAATGTTTTGCGACTTACACAGTTTCAGAATGATATGTATCTGATGAAAAAGGTCGTTAGAAAAAATAAGAACAAAACTTAAAAGTATGGTGACGAATACTCGTGGTATCTGGGAGAAATACAATGCTGTATAAATATGTAGTACAACTTACTAGTGATATAGGTGTGACTTAGCTATCTGATAACAAGACAGCATAGATGTTTGTTTCTTAAAGAGGTACCGGATGTTTGTCCAGTGAAATAAATTAATAAATAAACGCAAAACTTGTCAATTAAAAAACTCTCCTCAGTTTGCTAAATTAACCAATTCGTGATCTACCTGCTGATGGTTCCGTTGCTGGGTGTTCGCAGATACAATCGTTGTTTTCGTCACATTCACCGGCAAAGTGACCTGTGCTAGTCAGACAGTTGATCTCACACGCCAATTTTCCACCCAAGAGACAGATAAGCTCGGACCTGGCTGTAATGAACATACAATATTTGCAGTGTAAATAGGCAATAGGATACTGTACTTAAATGAATACAATACAGCTCAGAAAACTTTATTCAGTAGTCATGTTTTAAACTAATCCAAAAAAATCCCTATTCATAAAATAATCGTGTACTGGAGTAAATAAAATGATAAATTTTAACTTCTTAATTTAATCATCTGGTGGTAAGGTGGTCATTACCTAAAAACAAGTCTCTAAAATAGTGTGCTATCTTTTTTCGTTGCATTAGTACATTTAGGCGTTTAAAAAGATTCGTTTCACTCTGGGGCCCAGGTCATCTTCTATATAACAAGACTCAAAGTAGGATTTGTATAGTGGATAAAGCCACTGCAATTAATGAGTTGTTTGTAGTATAGTTCACTTGCAATTTGTACAACTAGGATGAAGTGCAATAAGGAAAGGTGGTTTACACACTGTGCAATTTCAGTGTTCAATTTTAACATTCGGTGAATATTTCATGAATACTCAAAGAAAATTAACAGTTTCCATAAACTATCTTTTACAACTGTATTTCTTTGGTACACAATTGTAACCATTTGTTACTTACATTCGGGGGCTCCAGTGGGTGTTGGTTTGCAGTCACAATCTCCGCTTTCATCGCAATGCCCACCCAAATGACCACTAGCGATGCAGTTGATTTCGCAGGCTAGCTCGCCAATTTGACAAATAATATCCCTTTTTTGTCTGAGTGGAACTGCAGCTGCAACTGGAACAATTAAATCACTATACTTACAATAGAACTTTTGTATTTGCTGTAAAACCCAAAAAACCGCAAGAAACATTCCTACAATAGTGGCTCTAGCACTGTTTCTTTCGGTTTTTTGCGTTTTATAATATTTTGTTATTGAAATGTATTTTTGTAATATTAATGATAAAATAATAATAATACGGACTTGGCCAATTGGGTAAACAACATGCATGATAAAAGTCCAATCCGTATTGATAGTTAAACTGTGTCAAACACTTTGTATGACACAGTTTAACTATCAATACGGATTGGACTTTTATCATGCTTGTTTTTTACTTAATTGGCCATGCCATTAACATTATTATTTTATCATTATTATTACAAAAATACATTTCAATAAAAAAATGAATAAGGAGAAAAGATTATGGATAACCAAAAATTTGGAAAATTTAAAAAAATTAAAGAGTAAAATGACACAGGTAAGTGTAATAAAGGATTGTAAAGCTAGAAAAAAAATTACATCCAAATACTTTGCCATAAATATTAACTCAAATTGGAATATTAAAGAGCATATTATACAAATCATAACGGAAATAAGACAGCTAATATTACTGAAAATATATCAACTGAGTAACGTTTTTGATCAAAGAATTAAAAGATTTTGTACGATCCATTGAATAAATGCAATAAATTTATATGGATTTTCAAAAGAATACTTAATTTCAAGAATACAGAAATATAAAATAAGATAGTGAAAGTGTGTTTGAAACTTATAAAAATATAAAAACAAATGAGATACACAAACACAACAAAATTATAAAAATAATTGAATTAAGAAATTACATAATATTTTTAAACCATTGATATTCTAATACATACAAAAACTGTAGCACAAATACTGAAGAATAATCAAGAAAGAATAAATCAAGTTTCACGCAACGAAGATGGAACAATACCTATGGAAAGAAAATAGGCACTGGTATTTAACGTACTTTTAAAATAATTTACCAAAATTCATGTTAGAATGTGTAAGTTTAATGGAAATAAAAGTAAAATTAAAAGAAACACGAATTTCTAAACAAAATTAATAGGTAAACAAAAACAAACAATAATAATATGAATCAGGAATGGTTTTATGAAAATTTATGCCTGTTTAAATTATTATTGTATTATTATTATTATTATTATTATTATTATTTACAATCAGCAAATATGTATCCTATACATACAAACTCCTTGATTTTCGTGTAGTAATTTTAATAAATTATTATTATTGTAATTATTATTATTATCTTTATTAATATAATATTACTACTGAATAATAAGGTAACTGAAAATATACACTTAGAAAACACAGTACAAGAACTAGTATTGACAGCACATGAGAAGGAACAGTATGAAAGAAATTGCAACCTGTTAATATGCCAGTTGGACTGGTTACCCAACGTAGACTTGAAACCAGTAGTGCAAAAAGTAGCGCAAAACTTCAACATTGCATTCTATCATCCAGATCAAGAATTAGCATAAAAAACGCTTAAGCATATCAAATACGGATATAAGCCTTAAAAAACCTAAAGCCCTAAAGGAACAGACATTAGAAAAAGTCATGTAAGCCGTCAGTGTCGCAATAATACGTGTAAAAGAATCTCCAGCAACCCAAAAAACCAGCTGGAGCTTCTTTTACACGTATTAGTGGGACGCTGATGGCTTACATGTCTTTTTCTAATATGTGTTCCTTTAGGGCTTCAAGTTTTTTAAGGCTTACATCCGTATTTTTTACGCTTAAGCATTTTTTAATACTAATATCCCCTATTTTTTCTTGTTTCAACAAGACTAACACAGAAACGAATACCGGAATCTTCTTAAAATAACTGTTATAAGAGAGCCTTTTCCATGGTTGAATTGTTTTATGCTGCTAAGAATGACTTGTGCACCAAATTTCATGTTTTAGCTTGATCTGTAAGAATTTGTTGATCAAACCCCTGGAAGGCATCATGGGGAAAGGGGAGGGGTGGGAGGGGGAGCACTGAAGGAACTGGGGGTGTATCATAGGGGTCCATGGCTGGTTCGATTTTTACTGTTAAGAAAGACTTGTGAACCAAATTTCATGTTTTTAAGCTCGATTTGCAAAAATTTGTTACTCCACCTAATGATTTCTTTCCAGTGCTCTACAATAATAGTTGCTCTGCCGACGAGAATACTGCAGTCACATCAAAATCGGGTTCAAAAGGCCCTGGCCCTGGTTAATACCTACATTTTAAGCTACATAAATTGAAAATCGGTTCATTGGTTCGATCTCTAGGTGAGAGGAAATGTTTTAGACCATTTGGATTTCCGTGGCAAGAATATTGTAGTTACATTAAAATAGCCTGCTAAAGGCCCTAGGCCATGTCCGTACCTACGTTTTAAGCTATATAACTTGAAAATCGGTTAAGTAGTTTGGTCTCCAGATGAGTGCAAAGAGTCCCAACGATAACAACAAGAACTACAATAACAATAAATGGCCCTACTGTGGACGCCGAACGGTTCGATTGTTGTCATTAAAGTTTATAATGCAGTGAAATAGTTGCAACACGACCCCAAAAACCGAATTTAGTTCGTCAATAGGAGTTCAAACTTTGACGTTTAACATGGAAGTTCATGCTGAGGCTTACACAAGGACTGCTGACACGGTCCTTGATAAATCATCCATAGAATGCCGAACAACAACAGGAACAAAAAAACGCAATTATATACAATTTAAAAGTAGGGAGTATAGAAAAACATGGTTAGAAAATAAGAAAAGGATTGTAATAAACGACAAAGTGTATAGGAATGGTAACAGAAGGAGATTAAATTTGAACAAAAACATGACACCGAACTACAGAAATTTTTTTTGGACGACAAAAGAGTTTGCAAAAAAACAATGACTTAAAATAAGTATGGTTTCTCAATGGCAAAATCATTACGAGGAAGAATGAAAATGTGCAAGTAAAAGTGGTTAAGATCAGAAGATTATCTACAATCACCAAAGGACAACAATGTATAGAAACCAAATATTTGAAACAAATGCAAGAGTGAAAAGTAAAATCAAAAACGAAATTGGAGAAAAGAGTTAGTTTAAAAATTCCCCATGTAAATAAACGAAGTTTGAGAAAGAACTGGTAGCTCCTAAAATTGAACATTTGAGAAACAAAAATAAATTGGGATGTAATTCTGCTATGAGAAGTAAATATTTGTTCAAACAGTAAATATTTGTTTGTTTGAGAAGTAATATTTGTTTGATATTTGTGTAAGTATTTGTTTTATTTGTTTAAACAAATTAAATTTGTTTAATTTAATGAAACAATAAATTATGAATGGAAAGATTTCAAAAATTATAATCCTATGAGAGAAAAAAACAACTAGAGGGGATTAATAGTGTACATAAATAAAAATGTAATTATCGAGGAAACTAAGATCGTTATATTAAATATTGAACATAATTATGGATTGGAAATAATAACAACTGAAAGTTTGCAGAAGTTTAAATTAATTACAATATATAGAAAACCAAGCAAATAAAAATAAATTTACACAATAACTGAAAAAGAAACCTAAAAAATAAGAGACAAAGAAAATGCCATTTTAATAAGAGATATTAACACAATAATATGCAAAGTGGCCAATGATAGGCACAGCCACCTCTGTTACGGATAGAAACACATGCTGTATCAGGGTAAACAGACAACTAGTATTGTGACACAGAACAAATATATTTCTCGACTAATTGGTGAAATATATTTTATACTGCTGCATTATTAAGAATAAAATATAAACAACTTTGTATTTATAAAATTATAAATCAGAAAGCTTAAAATGCTATGACTTTTTTTTTCAGAATGTTTTGCCTTTTACACGTTTTCGGCATGATATAAAACAAATGATGAATGGCATGGAAATTATTAGCATTGAACTTAATAACAATAAATTATGGAGTTTGGGAGAAGAAATTTTAATTCTAAAAAGGCCCTATTGAAACACCTAAAATTCGTTCCTGTTAGTTCAGTCCAAGTTTTCAGAGGTCGCCAAGTGTTCTTTCTGGTAATTTTTGCTCATTTTTCAGTCCAAAGTAAACTAAATTATAACTAAGCTAGGCTAAATAATATTTAAATACAAGCTAGATTCGTTTAGTTTAGTTTAATTTTACGCTAAAAACTTAGTAGAATTTTCCACATAAAACACATGGCGTCATCTATAAACTTGGATGGAACTAATAGAAATGGATCTAAGACGTTGCAGTCTGAGACTCAATCACAAATTCTCCTCCCCAACCCTATAAATTCTTCTTAATAGTAAGGTTAGGCGTATTGTTAACTGGTGTGGCTCTAATCATGGTATCTGGGAGAAAGACAATTATAATTATAAAAGTGGTTTAATGTTTTAGTGTTGTGGGTATCACTTATCTATCTGCTTGTTAAGTCATACGTGTATAACTAGAATGCATCGATGTTTGTTTCCTAAGGTGGTACCGAAGTGATTATCCAGTAGTATACATACAGTTGTCTACGAAAATACCAATTGGTAGAAAATATTAGGACATAAACGCAAAACATTTTAATTAAAAAAACTCTTAGTAAAGTCCTAAATTAACCAATTTGTGATTTACCTGCTGATGGTTCCGTTGCTGGGTGTTCGCAGATACAATCGTTGTTTTCGTCACATTCACCAGCAAAGTGACCAGTGCTGGTCAGACAGTTGATCTCACAGGCCAATTTTCCACCCAAGAGACAGATAAGCTCGGACCTGGCTGTAATGGACGTAGAATAATTACAGTGTTAATGGACAAAATCATCCCATCAATAAATGAAAACAATACTCCGACTCTGTCAGAAATCTTTATTCACTAGTCATGTTTTAAACTAATCTTAATACAAAAAAAATCACTGTTCGCGTAGTGGAATAACATATGATAAATCCTTACTTCTGACTTTAGTCATCTATAAAATGAAAACGTAAAATGAGTAAAGTGGTCATAACCTAAAAAATATATTTATATAAATGCTGTACCAATTTTTTTCGTTGGTTTAGTAGATTTAGGAATTAAAAAAAATTCTTTTTACTCTGGGTCGTACGTCAGTTTTAGTATAGGAAGACAAAAATTGGAAACTGTATAAGGGATAGAGCTACTGTGTTAATGTCATGTTAGCAGAACAGTTCAATTGCAAATTTGTATGACTCGGAAATGCAATAAGTAAGTGTGGTTTACTGTACTGTGTAATTTCAGTGTTCAACTGGTTACAATGAGCTTCGGTATGAACAAGTAGAAAGTACGTTATCATGTTGAATTGGTTGTATACTTTTGGTGCATTATACAGAAATTTGATAATTTTAACCACATTACCCATTCCGTGAATAATTCATGAATGCTCAAATAAAATTAACAATTTCCATAAATTATCTTTTACAACTGTGACACGGTTGTAACCATTTGCTACTTACATTCGGGGGCTCCAGTGGGTGTTGGTTTGCAATCACAATCTCCGGTTTCATCACAATGTCCACCCAAATGACCACTAGCGATGCAATTGATTTCGCAGGCTAGCTCGCCAATTTGACAAATAATATCTCGTTTTTGTCTAAGTGGAACTGCAGTTGCAACTGGAAGAATTGAGTCAATATACTTATTAGATTAGAACTTTTGGAATTGCTATAAAAGTTTGTATGATATACCTAAACTATCGATATGGATTGGACTTTTATTATGATTGTTGTTTGCCCAGTTGGCCATATCATTATTATTATTTTAAATATTTTTTTTATTATTTTTATTACAAATATACATTTCAGTAACAAAAATGAATAAGGAGAACGGATTATGGATAATCAAACATAATAGAAATTTTTTAAAAATTAAAAAAGTAAAATGGCACAGATAAGTGTAATAAAGAAATGTAAGGTTACAAAAAATTAGATCCAATTACTTTGGTACGAATGTTAACTCGAACTGGAATTTTAAAGCATGTATCATAGAAATCACAACGAAAATAAGACAGGTATTACTGATAATATATCAATGAAGGAACATTTTAGATAAAAAGAATAAAAAAAAATTGTAGAAAGAATGAATTGGCAATATATTAAGACATGGAAGAAAATTATATGGATTTTCATCAGAATACTTAATTGAAAGATTACAAAAAAAATAGTTAAAGTGCTGTTCAGAACAGACAAAAAAAAAAAGAAATGGAATAGACCAAAAAGAAAATTATAAAAATAATTGAATTACTAAATTACATAATAATTGTAAAGAATAATTATTATAATACATAGAAAAACTGAGGTACAAATAATGAAGAAAGATCAAGAAAGAATTAACCAAGGTTCACACAACAAAGATGGAACAATAACTACGGACAATGATATACAACATATTTTAAGTAATTTATCTAACTTCATATTAGAAAATGTAAATTTAATGGAAATAAAATTAAAAGACAAACCATATATGAAGCGACAACTGAAAATTACATTGGAATGCTTCAAAAAACCTTAAACAAAGCAACTAAAGCTTTTTTGGATATACACATAAACTATCGACAAAGGATATTTCAAAAAATATAAACTTCTAAATTTTAATAAATTGTGTAAATTAACATTAATAGTAAACTGCTTTTTTGATAATACATACCAAAAAAGAACAGATAGAGAGGGTAGAAACTTTTCCGCATGGCTTAAAATCCCATCATGGAGAAATTCGTATGACAAAAGGTACAATGAATTCATTGTACCAACTATTCTTAATTAGATACCTTTTGAAATTAGAAGACATTTAAATAGAGCAAATATACGAAAAAAAATTTAGAAATGGCTATTGAGATAGACATTGTCAAAATTTACTAACTGTATTAAGTAACTTTATCTATAATAAGTGTGCTAGTGTACAAAATATATTGTTCAAATTGTGATTTGAGAAACTGGATGTATTTTTACATTTCTGATTTTATTTCGGTGCACATATAAGCCATACTGGCTTCGTGCATGCATTTGTCATATTGTTTGATGAATGTGTAATTACCATTACTGAACAAATTATTATTATTATTATTATTCTTATAGCGTAAATAGCGTATAATAGCGTATAATAGCGTAAATGTAAATAGCGTTATACTGTTGAGATGTATTGTTTATTGTAAGGATTTTTGTAAATAGTGTAAAAACAACTGTAATTATGATCATTTATTTATTTTTTATTCATCTTTATGTGTATTTATTGAAGTGTAGACTCACACAAGTTTGGCAGATCAAACTTCGAGTCGTTATGAAATAAACTTTACTTTATTATTATTATTATATTGAATTATTGTTGTTAATATATTTTCATTATTGGAATATTTAAAGTTAACATTATAAATGGGAATCTATTATATATATGTAACAAAAAGAAATGGTTTCACACAACTTCGTGGATTACACGCATTGTAATTTGAAATAAAGTATTATTATTATTATTATTATTATTGTATTGCTAGCAGCTGGATTTACCTTAATCGTTGTATAAAATAATTATTTTCTGGAACATTTAAGGAACATTTGCAGCAATATATCATAAAACTTAGTATGAAATAATTCATACACTAACCTGCAATAGCAGCAGCTAAAAAACAAAGGACCTTCATGATTAGGAGTGTTGTGCTAGAAAGTAGGAAAAAGAAATTCTGGCATTTAACACATCAGCTAATTAAGTGGAGGTCTCGTTGTTAATAATGCAATATAGGTTCTTACCTGTGATACTCGGCGACTGAGGAAGTAGCACACGTTGACTGTTTCTTATATACTGATTTTTAATCACTGCAGCTATGTGTCTTCTACCATCTGCCTACGATTTTGAAAACTGTTATCTTTACGAAATGTTTGTAGTGTTATCAGTTGCTGACATCTGGTTTACTCCATGGATGTTTCGTTATTTTAATTGGGACAGAAATAATTTTTCCGGTTTTGATTCACGGATATTTGATAAAGAATGAAAGGGTGATTTTCTTTCAACACGTGCAGCAAGCCCTGCACGTGGTTGTGAGATTGAATAGTTTTTTTAATTCTATTTAGTTAATGTTAAACATAACGGCAACCAGCTTCTCTGTTTAACTTGATTTTGACGTTTACTTACACAATCAAAAAATTATTATTAGCTACAGTTTTTTCTTAATATTGAAAGTAGTAGTGAAAGTAGTTTAACGTAGTTAGCAAATATTTGAAGTTACCCATGATTAATTTCGTAATGTTTCATGGATTAAGAGACTTGCGAACGGTCGTTTACATGGTAACTCACCTCTACTGCCTTGAGTGAACGATCTTGAGCTAAAAGCTATTCCTACCACTAATAAAATATTTTAAATCGATGCTTCAGTTCGATATTATCGTCATGAAAATTTAAGCACAGGTTGAAAATTTCAATTTCGTTGGTGTCATTCATTCTTATTTAATTAGTTCGATTCAGTACTCTTTGTTTAAAAAAATGTCTAAAACATTGGGTCATAGGTTAAATAATTGGATCATTTCCATCAGTAAAATATTGACATAGGTCTTCCCTTGTTCTCATATTTTACTGGCACAGTAGCAGCCGGCCATAGACTAATCGCTCGTCTTTCTTCTACTATTACCTCACAACTTCTTTCCAGCTCTCCCCTCCCCTCCCGGAAGTTATTTGTTAACGTATAATTTCCGCGTTAACGAATTCGTATCAAGCCAGAACAGAATTTTATATTTCCAGTTCCCAGAACAACTGTGTACCTACCGTAATGCTTTTTTCCCTCTTGATGCGACTTGAAGAAGTTTTTCCTCTTATTGCCCTTAACCACATATTTTTTTCAGTTTACATTAATTCATTATCTGCCATTATATTTAATATTTTGTATTCGTTGTCCTCCTTTCCCCTTTACAGTATGTCTCGTAAAAATACAGAACGTTCATAGCCAAGCCATTTTATTGAAAATCCAAAAGAGTGTTTCAAGATATCAGGCCTACAAAATTCTCGCATATGCCGTTCCTTTGCACAACGTCTGCTTTTCATATTGCACCTGATTACGCCATTTGAAGTTGCAAACCTTTAAGTAATTGTAAAACAAGAAGTAAATTATGCCAAATGCAGTGAATTAAAAAACGAAAACAAAGGGAATAAAATGAAAAGGTTCGCTTAAATTGGTAATTTTTGGAAACACACTTGATAGTAAGGCTTGTGTCAATGACCATACAGCTTTTAAGTATTTTCAATTTGCGCCATCTGCCATTGATGTAGAAGATGTGTTATGAGAGCATCTAAGCCACCGTCAAAACAAAATACTTGTAATAGAGCACCTGCTACCTTAAATAATGGTAAATTGAGCACACGTACTGGGATTCATTTTCTCATTCCTGACCGTGAGTTTCAGGCAGTACTGACTGGTGGCGGCTTTATTACGTTTACCGTTCCAGAACGACACACACCCCACACAATTCTTACGGTGACATTACTATCGACGCACAACTAAACCTCACTCACCCCAATCATTCTGACCGCGCATTTCCTGATCTACCAAGTGCTCTTGATTTAGGGGGTGGGGGTTTGAGGCTTAATGGCGCGTCGACAACTTGGTCATTAGCGCCTTGATTTAGGGTTTTCTGCCTTAGTGTTCAGTTACTGTGTGCTCGATGTACTGATGTTCATAGCTTGTAACTCGTCAGTAAGGAGGGGGATTGAGGCTTAAAGGCGCATCAAGAGCTAGATCATTAATGCCAACAACAGTGATACTGCAGCGTCCAGGGCTGCAACTCTGCCACTCAATACACAGATGTTAATTAAACCCAAGTATAGATATTATAGTACATCTGTATCTCCTCCAAAATAAAAAAAAACCTCGGACAGGAGAGCAGACCTACCAGCAAATTAACGAAATAAATCTCGTAGAAGATGAAAATGGAAACAAACACCATCATGATGGTGTCAATCCACATGCACAAGATTGAAGATGGACCGTAAACTGCCGATAACAATAATAGTATTTGCGACGGAATTCCCCTTTCATAAGGAAACAAGATTTTAGGTTGGAGTGACCAATATGCAGATGGATCAGTGCCACATCTTCTAGGCGACTGCAGGGACAAGATTAGTGCCAAACATAGCACGTGCCTTTTGAAACTCGCATCTTATTGCCATATTGTCTGCCCCACAGGCTTGCCATGCTGCATGCAACCTCAGACGAAAAGTTGGAAAGGCATGGAGGGGAACGAGGCTGATATCTATTTCGAGATGGCCAGAAAGGGACCCCTTCGCAACTGCGTCAGCGTGTGCATCAGCAAGTATTGAGTGATTGCGTCATCGTACTTATTCTGTGAACACTGCATCATTTGGTCATCGAGAAACGTTTTGGGGTAAAGAAATGTCGTTGAAGGATGGGCAGTGGGATACGACACAGACATAGATGTAGGACTCCAAAAAATTTCACTGAATTTTCAGTAAATCTTCCGCAAATTTCACTGTGTTGGTCTTATTTTATTTTAGATTGGGAGTAATAATTACACATTGTTATTTTTAGCGTTGCAGGTGTAGAGGATTTCTTGTGTTATTTTCTTTTAATATAACCAATTTGCTACAAATAAAACAGCATTCAATTTTTTAAAGAATATAAATAGCTGTCCATTCAATTCAATGCATATGAAAGTGGAACTATTTCTGTGTCTTTTGGCAAAGTCATCATGCAATTGTCTAACAAAGAAAAATACTATGTAAACGTTTTTATCCAAAATTTAAATTAATTTGTGCTCCTGACACAAATGATGTGTAACGACAAGAGCTGTCAATGTGTAAAGAGCATTTGGTAGCAAAATGAAAGAAGACTTTTAAGAAAAGCGGGCATCACAGTAGTGAAATTATACTTCGATTATTAATAAACAATCGATTATGTAACGTATGACTGTTATCGTATCGGATAACAGCATTTTTGAACATTGATGTGAGCAGACTGTATCAGTAAACTAAGGAACTAAAAGTGAAAAATACAAACTAAAAGGGGCGATCCATAGAAATGATGTCACGAAAGTTTTGGCCTTTCTCAATCTCACCAGCAATCTCCCCTGACGTATTGTGTCAGTAAGTTTGACACCCCCTCCTTCCTCAGAATATGAAGTTCCAAACTTCGTCCCCCTTCCATCTTCCTTCGGGGAAATTATTAATTATCTAGATTTTTGTACGATTTTTATGCTATTTTTTTTTATCAAAAAGTTATTGGAATCACATTTTTTTACGTAATCATATACGTAAAATGCTGTATACTGTGCAAAAAAAATTTAGCACAAAAATATTGCCCCATAAAGAAAAGAATACTTGACCCCAAAAATTGTGATTCCCCTCTTTTATCGTAACTATCACATGCATACATAAGCGTACACACATACACAAAGAAACACACTCGTAGGTACTCCTGTTTATTGAATTTTAGATGTGTGCTTGACATACGGTACAATCTGATACCTTGCACTTGAGCATACGAAATTTGCTTGTGCGCTCACCATGGAAATCGCATATCCCTTCTCCGTGACATCATTTATGGACGGCCCCAAAGGACCAAGAGAGAAAAAAACCTTGATTGTGGAATTTTTGATTACAGAGCAATTAAACGTCTCTACGTCATAATTGTTTCTGTCAGCAAAAAAAAAATTCATTAGACTATGTGTTTCGCAAAGTAACCGAGATTATTTACCTTTAAGGCTGATAAATCACGACTAAAGACATAGAATGAAAGGTAAGTGGGAATTTAACACGTGTAAATTACGATAAAACATATTTTTTCGGCCCGAAGAAAAAGAGCAGCTGTTTGCCCTTTTTTAAGCTTTTTTTATCTCAGACACGGACTAAGGCTGATGGAAGTTTGAGATTTTATCATTCATATCTCTTGATAAAAGTAGTGCTAGTATTCTCGTTAGTTGGAAATGTATTAGGCATCGTTTAGTTGGAAACATAATCAGGTTGCCTAAAATATATATAATGTGACAAGTATACAAAATGTTGTGAGCATATAAAAAATTTCACATATATATTATTTTATGCTCCTGTTTAAAATAATACCTCTTCGACATAAAATATTTTCTCATAGTTCTGCTTCATTTTCATACACTTCTGACATCTTTTCTTACATACTTCTTCTACTTCATTTTATGCTTTGTCATATATAAAGTATTTCCTCACATATATTTTAGCTACCCTATATTCAATGCAGGGTGGTGACGTCACACTAACTTCCTTTGAAATGCGAATTGACACTGTAACTAAAGGACACCCCTCAAATTGATACAACCTAAGGCCACGTTGAACTGTAGAAAGTTCTTTTCTTATCTATAGTGGTGAGTGTGTGAAATGGTTTACCGTCAGATGTGGATTTTGCACTAAATGCCAGTGCTTTCAGGCGTGGCCTGGCAGACGGACAATGTGACCAGGCATGCTAAGTACTTTGGATTGTCTCTAATATATTATTGATTTTATTTTTTATTGCTCTTAACAAGCTACTTTCTTTTTTTCCCTTTTTGTTTTGGTGAGGTGTCAGCGATTTTCAATCCATCCCCATCCAGTCACATAAGTATGTGTGTGATTAAGTTACAAATCACAAATTACATCCCCATGCTAAAAGTGTAGTCATTATATATGGTTAAACTGAAAAACTACACGTCACCATGGGTTAATTTTGATAGCCTACATTTTTTTGATAATGTAACACTTTAATGAGGTCTACACACCCCTAATCATACTTGTGACTCCACGTGACATAATGACTAACTTTTCATAATTACATACGAGGAATTCAGCCAGCACACTCCATTGAAAAATCAGTGTAAACAGGCATATTTGTGACTAACGACATTTTTCACGACACCAACACTGAAAAAAAATGTTTCACTGAAAGCCTAACCGGCCAGTCCCGTTGGTGCGAAAACAATGCTATTGACACTTTTAAATACACTAAAAAACTGACGACTCAAGCGAACAGACCATTTTACATTCTAATCATTTTACATTATTAAAATAGAAAAAAAATAAGGCCTTACTCGGTAATGGGGACTGAATAAAAGGATATCTTGCCCTTAGCTCCGACTTTCTTACAAAGGAAATTTCCTAACTGGAAGTTTCTGTTCATGACAATATACATTAGTCGTATGTAATAATTCTTAAATTCATTATAATTCACAAATAAAAATTTACAAATAGAAATTCTTTAAAACTCAAATAAGTCGATAAGGTAGCTTGACGCACCCCTTACCATTAAAACACTTATCCATGAAAATAGGCGGTTAACCAGCGACAATTGCTTTTTTGTTCGAAAAGTAGTAGCCCATTGTCTCGGGGTTTGTAAAATCCACTTGCACTTCACACTTGTGAGATTTCTTTACCCCCTCGACATTGGACTGCACGTTTCTTGTAAATGAGCAATTATTGCCAGTTATCGGCCTCTTCATCCCGGATATCCACTACATAATGTTATCTTATATACAAAACGTTTCCTCATAAAAAAAGTTTCCTCGCATATAAAATGTTTTCTCGAATATAAAATTTAAGCTCATATATAAAATTCTTTCGCATATATAAAATTGTTCTTTTATATAAAATATGTGTTCGCGTCAGATGCACTGGGCAGCGACAGTCAAGGTCTGCTGGCCAATGCCGTCTACTGGCAGGAAGTGTAATTATGGCCTGTATACACTGCGTGACAAATCACTGCAAGCTGCCGGTGAACAGAAAGTAATATACCTGCTATTAGGCAACTAATTTAAAGCAATTTTGTAATAGAAATTCTTAAAAATAAAAACCTAAATTTAAACAGTGCGTTAGTAAACTTACACCATAACAGAAAGAAGTAAAATTATGACATGATACAGTGCTACGAAAAAAGAAACTTCAAATTTTATAATTTGACGCTATGCACAGTAATAATACAAACAATTCTAGATACACGCAACTATACAAAGAATAACGGATATGTAATGAGAGAAGAAGGGCCAATATGCAATTTGCGCAGAAAGTGGATGCTGTCTATGACATCACTGACAGTGACGAAAGAGTAAACGATAGCTATACCCATACATCATCCATGACGTCATAATTCCATAAATCCGGAAGTAACTTTTCCCCTCTAAAAGGAGAATATTGGCTATTTTTTATTAATCCTCCTGTATGCCACTTTTTAAATTTAAAATTTGAAGTTTTTATTTTCATAATGCAGTACCATGCCAATAATTCTGATTTCTTTCTGTCATGGCAAAAGCATGCTAACAAACTCTTTAAATTGACTTTTTTATTTGCACTCATTCCCTTCAAAACTGGTTTTAATTCAGTGCCTAATAGGAGGTAAATTGTGTTGCGTTCGGCACCAGCTTGCACTGACTTGCAACATTGGCTCTACAGGATATAATTTCCCTTCCTATCGGTAGATGACTTTGTCAACTGCTTTGCCTATGACGGCGCAGCAATGACTTTAGATCACAAACATTATTTTTTGTATGTGAGAAAGCCATGAAGGAATTTATATACATCAGGAAACATTTTATATGAGCAAAATAATTTTGTGTATGAGGAAACATTTTATATACGAGAAAGGATTTTATGTACTACGAAACATTTTGTACACGAGAAAGCATTTTGTATAAATAAATACAAATGCTAACCTATTTATGTTGCCTTTTGGACATAAATGTCTGACTGCCTGAGCGTTAATTGAACCCACGGCACAGCCATTCTAACACGGCCTTGCTAGAAAAAAGACTGTGTCAGTATGGCTGAGCGGTACAACTTCGGCCTTTGGTACCAAAGGTCGCAGGTTCAATTCCTGCTCAGGAAGCCTGGCATTTAAGCCCAAAAGACAAGGTAAGTAGGTTTGCACCTGTATATATTTATCACTTTTCGAACCATTTGGCTTTCCGCCCTGGTTATAATGCATTTTATACACGAAAATGCATTTTATATATGAGAATGCATTTTACAATTTACATCCAATGTATCGTGTTATGCAAACGCATAAATACTTTTTTTGTGAAAAATTATGGTTATATGTCCAAAATATTCAATACACTCGCCGTACTATCCAAGTTTTAGGCAACTCTACCTCATAGAATTAATTTATCTACTTAATTATACATAATTTAAGAAATAATTTATTTAAATTATACACTTGTATAAGTAATGTAGGACAGTGAGCCACCCTTTATTCACTTATGTTTTTTACTCAAAAAATTTGATTCAAATTAGATACGGCCAATCAGTCCTTCTCAACACCAGTGAGACACCACCTTAGTCATTATGGCCGCTCGTTTACTAGAAATATCGGTAAAGGAAGTTGGGTAGTGATTTTGAGGAGCATTGGTTTGCTTTCTTATCCAAGTCACATCACTGGAATGAAATGTAAATGCCTACAATCGTGGTGTTTTTTTGTCTTTTTTTGTCGGGGATTTTTACCTTCAACTACATCCACTAAAGTCACATACTCTTTCCTCGGATTGGAGTGCGAGGCACCAACTTAACAAAGGCCACCATTTTGAGTGTTCGTCTTGGTACTTTGGGTACTGGCAAGGTGCTCCCCTGGTAGATTATCTCATAGATGGTTTTCGTCGGATCCTGGAAATTTTTAGGGTTTGTTCAGGGTTTAACTTTGTTGTTGGGACATTTTTTTTCGACAAACCAATTAATATTATGCTGTACAGGGTGAAACAGAAGTAATATGTATAATGTTAATGATGCATGTAACTACAGAATCGCCAGGGGACTGTTTACACGACAGGTTACAGTCGACTTTGACACGCCCCTTCAAAGTCAGCAAGTTTCTACGTTTTTCCTGGATGCCGGACCCAATAGCGTAAATTGGAAAGCTTGTAAGGTATCCCTAAATAGTACCATCCCATAAAGCAGAACAAAAATCGGTTAATAAATGTGCAAGTTTCGGACAAATGAAGACTGTGAACCAAAGTGTCTGTAAGCCACTTCGCTGCTCGACACAATACTGTTATTTACACCATTGCAGTTTTCTAGTTTATTACATTACATTAATTACACAGATTTTCTTTCTGGTTTATGGGTTCGTATTGAATTGTTTGTAAACGCATGCTGAGGCCAAACGAACTTCACAGATCGGACACCATTTTATGGCTGTTACACCCGCTGTGTAGCGATTTAAGAAATGTTTTATTTATGTATGAAATCATTCTCAGTGGCACGAATCTTTTCAATCTCCACGATGTGTCATGCACCTTTTGTGACCAGCCCGAGTCACCATTGGATTATACGGAATCTGCAGCAGCAATTTTGTGCATGTGGTTTCTGGTTCTGGTAGGGCCGCACCATTGATGTCATTTTTTCCACGTTAGTGATTAGGCATATGGATGTACATTTTGACAAATTATTCGCTTGCGTGAAATTTGAAATTTCAAAGAGAATCCCTAATTTCTTTAAAAAAATTTTTGTTTGTTTATTTCCTTTCTTTATCCGTGATTGTTAGTTTGATATGTATCAAAAGCCAAAACTAGTAAAGGGACTGCCAAATAAAGAATTGTTCAGGACTTCAAATGAGAGATCCCAATAAGCCAAAATGTTCGCCAAATCCCATCTCTCCAACTTATAGTTCAAAGGTTAAGTAACAAATTTTTCTGTTAACTTCTGAACTACTAGTCAGTGGGCTGGAGCATGGCGAATGTTTTGGACTGGTGATATCTCTCCTTTAATGGCCGAACAGTTCTGTACTTGACCTCTACACCAGTTTTTGTTTATGATATGATATCACTTCTTTTTTCTCTCCTTACATTAGGAGTTCAACGAATAATTAGATCGTGGAGTACGTTTTTTTTTATGTGCCGGTTGGTTTCTAATTATTACTGATTCCTTATGCCTGTCAACAAAGTTTTTGTACATGCCTGATCTGTGAACTCATATGTGGATAGCTACTTCTCATTCCTCGATCGTCCATTCAACTTAACATGTGAAGATCAATGAGTCGCAATTGTGTGGTTTCGGTTTATTTGATTTACGTTGTTGCTCGGCATTTTTTTTGTGTGTTTGTCGTTTTTGCTATTACCCTATATAGGCTTTTATTTTTGGCTCGTTTTGGTATTTTTGTTGTCATTCGCTAATTATTCAAGAAGAGAAATGAAACTGGAATGAGGTGAATACTAATGTTTGTTCATTTAAATAAACAGTATGGAAAGCCAAATTGGTTTAATTAGTGATAAATTAATCCAGATGCAAATCTATTTTCGTTGCATTTGGACTTAAAATGAGAGACTGCCTGAGCGGGAATTGAACCCTGACCTTTGACACAAAATGGTGAAGCCTTAGCACTCACCCATACCAACACGGCTTTTTAAGTTCAAAATGCAATGAAGTTAGGTTTGCATCTAGATTTTATTTAAAAATTAAAGAACAAGGTATTATTTCAAAATGTACTCAGTACCTTGATCGCATTCTGTTTGCGACAGAACTTAAAGCAAAGGCAATGCATACCACGGTTGTAATGGATGTCGTCGACAATATTAACAATGATTACAACATGTTGTTACGTCACGCCATTCCTGTGAGAAACCTGGAGGTTGCTCACCGAAAATGTACAGCATTCCTGTGTAGTAAAGTCGTATGACCAGTTATATATCTGAATTTTTTTCCAAATGCTTTGCGACGCAAGAGCAATGGTCCTCGCAAATTAACCTGAGGCCTGGCCGTGTTAGCCTTAGCTAGCAACACATTTTAAACTTTATTGCATGTCCGATTTTGAATTGAAATCTATACAAAGCCATCCCCACATGGAATAATTTTTTGTCAGGTAAGTCGTTGCACTCGATTTCAGGCAAATTCGGGTGTTTGTGCCGCATTACTATTTTTACGAGCGCCCTGAAATGTGTCAAACACTTCTTCAAGGTATGAGATATTGATGCTACGGTGTCGCTCTGCAGTATATTACTATGTACGTTGCAACTGAATGCTGATTATTTTGGCTGAATGTTGATAACTGAAGCC
>JAHWFP010156443.1:0-21541 GCA_023313725.1 Lithobius niger
CTGCGTAGTGTAAGCCTTGTGCTGTTGAGTAATCCAACCTTGATCACGATAATGATCTAGAATGACGCCCACTCAGTGTTAGGGTTATTGGTCAATATGCAGAAGTATTACGTCACTGGACACCCTAGTAATACAAAACCGCTTCATGGCAACAAGTAATCCACCACCCGGATTTGTGTCATTGTGTTGTATTACATCACAATATGTTGGTGGTGGATTACATGTTGGCGGTGGATTAATAATTGGTGATGGATTACATGACAACTTATAAAGCACCACTCTTATTTACGTAATTATTGTGAACCTAAACATTTGGTTACTGTTAGCTTGCATAGCCTTAGTACGACCCTGGGATCAGATGGGAGCTATAAGAGTTGACCGATGCCTGACTGCAAGACTTGTCCATAACGACCTCTGGATTGCAGTGGCAATAAACTTGGAATTTACGTCCAAAATTCAGAAACCTTGTGTTGTTGTTAATCAAATGTTACACAATGCCAATCGCCACAAAAGAATCAGCGTTTGCTTGTCAACGACCCACAGAGGGAAGACAATACCTACCAACAATATGAAATGCGATATTAATGAGTCGAAAGTATGACAACACCGAAAACGTAAGGATTTTCATGGGTAACAATACGGTCCGGTGAAAACAATTTAAAGTACACTTTTGGTAGACGAAGTCCAAAGAGGTGAGGATTTTTCCGAAGGCAACTAAAAAACTGGAGTAAAAAACAGACACTATAAAATGTTAAAGTTTTACCGCATCTAATGTTTTGAAATAACTGCAGTATATAATAATAGTTCCTAAAATAATAATTCATGTTTAACATGCAAGCAGACCACAATCTTTGCAGGTTACATTACACCGCTTTACAAAATATCACTTACTTAATCAAAAATCATTTTGTTGATGAAGTATTGTTCAAATTTTAACAGGCTAGAGTTGCTTCAGAAATCCTGAATAATATTCATATGAAGAATATATCGACCCTGGAAGGAATTCAGGTAGATATACTTTCCACCTTTTAGTATATTTCTCCCTCTTGTCATTCTTACTAAGGATTTCAGAGATTTGGGGGAGTGTGGGATTACATGGTAGGGAGGGAATGACTAGTACAAATGATCACACCTAGAGTGCACCAGGGGTTTCACTTGTAATTTTCTAATCACTCCGTGCAGGAAGGACAAATTATTAACCATACTCGATCTAGTTCAGCCTGCTTAGGTATCAAAAAATTGCTCAATAAATTTCCTCTGATGAAAGTTATAGGCTTAGTTGCTAAAATGTAAGCTTAATGACAAGTGGTGCCATCTAATAGAGAGCCAATACACTGCTGCTCTACTCCCCATTATGCGGGGAAGAAGTCGTGCAGACATTAACTCTACCCTATATCTAACTCATGATATTACAAAACAAAACCCAAATAAACCAATAGCAAATCAACAAAATCATTGTTAGACCGTGAGTTTTAATTAAAAGAAAATAACTTCCGCTAACATTGTAATTCTCATGCATTTTTTAATATAATCATATAGAATGTGTTGAATAGCCCAACGATAACATAAAGGGTTAAAAAGGATATTTGTGTATTACACTTGTTACAACACAATGTATACTTTTTACACACTTAAATGAAAAAGGCCATTCCCCAATTAAAAGAACAACAGCAATAGGCTACATACAGCGTTCACCCATATTTAGAAAATATTCTCAGCAGATTTCAGTTTTTTGCCTGTAATATTTTTTTGGATTCCATTTTAGTCAGCTATCCTACCCGGTCTGAATGAAGAGATTTTCCCCAGCCTGAAAAAAATACATAAGTGGGTTCTTTCTTTTTAGTTAATTTAATTTGGAATATTGTTCATAACCAATTTCTGTTCAGTTTGATAAACCGTTTCAGAAGTTGCAAACCAAAATCTGTTTTTGGACTCGTTTTCAGTCACCCTTTTGGATTTTGCGAAAATCGAATGGGACAATTTTTCTGATGAACGAGTAATTCTAAATTTGTAAGCAGTTTGTGTTCACTCTGATGAACGATTTAGGTATTACAAGCCAAAAAAAAATGAACGCCATTTTAGGCTGACAATTTAAATTCATATCAGCTGGTATAAAATCAAGTACATACTTTGTACAGCTGTATTTCAAAGAGTATTCCTACCAAATTTTATTCAAGTCACTTCACATGTTTGGCTGTAACTGCTATAAACCTGTATTTGGACACCATTTTTGGCCACTAGCTTGATATTTCATAAAAGTTGAATAAGCTATTCTGAATATTCTTAAACAATTTGCGTTCAACCTGATTAAACATTTACAAAATAACCAGCCAAAAAGATTTTTTTAAAGCCATTTTCGGCCACTATTTTCTAATTTTTTTCAACTGGTACAAAACTTAGTAGATAGCTCGTTCACCCGTATTTCAAATAGTATTGCTACAAAATTTCATTCCAAATCAGTTTATTCCTTAAACTGGTTTTTGGACACAGTTTTTGACACAGCCTCTGCTTGGCAGCTTTTGATCGTTATTGGCACTAGTTGTATGTGATTGATATCATTTTTGGAGTGGCTACTTGGCTGAGACCCAGCCTGACAGACCGTATGGTAATCAGCTCATTTCCATATAGAATTCTGAGACCTGACAGACCATCCAGGGGTGGCTGCATCGTTGTTTTCTATCGTCACAGATTTGATGTGGTTTGCGATGGTGGCTCAATTGAAATTGAGGCATTGTTAGTCATGTTACCTAAGCAAAAACTAAACTTAATTCTGAGCTACCTTCCTGACAGTTATGACGATATCTTCATCGAGCACGAACGTCCTTTTTTGCCAGGGCAGTTAGGTCATCCTCCTCTAATATTGATTTAGGCGATTTCAATTTATTGACTGTAGATTGGAAAAATTTGACCGTGAAAGATTTCCACCACTGCTCCTTTCTTGAGCAAATCGTTCCGCTTGGACTACATTCAATATGTTATGGAACCAACGCACGGTGAAAGCATTCTCGACCTGATGTTTTTGCAAGACGATAGGTTGATATTCATTAAAAATAATAAATTTGATCCGCATGTCAAGGGGCGAAAGGGAGGTGCAAGGATTCGTGGCCGAACCTCAATCTGCTGACTCAGGTAAAAAGTTTATTATGTTTGCGAAGAATAATGCTCGGGGCGCAGAAGGAAAGGGCGAATGATAGAGGTGGTTAGACGTGTCTTGAAACAATTCGGCGTTAGAGCGGTAACCAATGAATCATCAAGAGAGTTCCAAACAGGTACCACTCTCAGAGCGAAGAGGAACCTCCGGGAATTTAGACGAAATCTCGGAAGGACGAGCTTCAAACAGCTACCGCGAGTTTTAGTGAACAGGTTAATTTCGAAAAATGGGAGTTCCAAAGGGAGCATAAAAAGTTAAAACCAGGTCTGCCTTCAAGCGCCTGTACTCAAGTGTGTCCAGCTTGAGAAGATGCAGCCGGTGACTGTACGGCAAAGAATGCATGCCGGGCAACGCCTTAGTACGTTTCCTTTAAACGACTTCAATCCGATCAATATTCTTAAGGAGATTAGGTGACCAGACCTGACTGGCATACTCCAGCATTGGCCTGACAAAGACTTTATAAGCCCAAATACCGATGTTTTTAGAGTTAAAACAACAACGAACCATTGCTGATCTGCGGCTGGCTGCTGCAGCACTAAGATTAGAAATACAGTTTCCCTCAGGCAGGATTCACCCAGAAAATAATTATGGCTGCTGGAAGATCAACCAATAGCAAAACTATGACACTTATCGGAGGAGAGAGGAACCAATCAAAGATAAAGTCGATAAGGCTTTAGACTGCAGACAAGATGCATCTTCTGTGAAATAACTGGGGGGGGGGGTGCAGTTTAAGGTCGTCTGCAAATTTTTCCTAGGAAACAGAATTTTCATTGCAAGTAAGATCCTTAGGAAAAATAATAAACAAAAGTGGTCCCAAAGCTGAGCCCTGGGAAACACCACTGATGATATCTGCAGGCGAGAAGAACTCGTCCTCAATCCAAGCCAAAAGATTTCCCTGGAAACCAACAGAATACAGTTTGTATAACAATTTTGAAAGAATTACAGACTCAAATGCTTTTTTAAAGTCAAAAATAATTATGTATGTCTGGATACCCTTAGACCATTTGTCAAGTGCCACAAGTAGTTGGTGGACCGTGGATCGGCCGGGCCTAAACCCAAACTGGTCAGAATTAATAAGATTGAAGGCATTTATATGTTTCATCATTGATTCATCATGAATTCCATAATTTTACAAGATACAACTGTGAAGGAGATTGGTTGATAATTTTGTGGGACAGAGGCATTCCCTTTTTTGAAAATAGGTACCACAGATGCAGTGGACCAAATAAGGGGTAAAACACCCGTGGAGAAGGAGAGTGAAAAAAATAATGTGAAGAGCGAACGCAATTTGGTCACCAATTTTCTGGTAGAAAAAGGAAAAGACACCCGCAGGGTCGACAGAGTGGCTTGGCTTGAGTCTGCACAGAGCTTTGCAGATGTCTGCCACCCCAACCACAACATCCGTACAGACAGTACAGACACATGTCTGGTATCGTCCAAAATACCGTGTCGAGAAAACTGGGAGTTAAAAGCTTCAGCCTTTTCAAACGGAGAAGTAATTACGTTTCCGAGTATTTTAAAGCGGTAAAAGCGGAAGAGGGCCGAGGGATTTGATTCCTCAAGGATTTTTTTGTTCAAGTTCAATGGTAAGTTTCTTTACGCACAGGGATTAGGATTTTTGAAGGGAGGAATAAGTAACTCTATTTAAATGAGTCCCGTTGGCCCGCAAGCGATGACAGGGAGAAAGTTTTTTCCTACGAATAGAAGACAGTTTCCTAGAGTGAACTCCTCTCCGGACCTTGCAGCGAGAAGACATGGACATTGTGTTTGTGGGTGATCATCTCAGCACAAGTGACCATTGCATTGGGATATTTCCAGGTGCACTGCCAAACCCAGCAATGTCTATTGCCAAAAAAATAAATGTTATTCACCTTTGTCCATTCTTGGTAAATGTTCACACGTAATGATGGCCTCTTTTAAGTCACTGTTTTACGCTAGGGCTCCTTGAAGATTATTGGAAACTGGGTTGCAAAAAGTAGTGCTCTAAATCTGGTGGTAAATCTTCGGTTCAACGCTTACCACACAGTATTACCAAATTTTGCCGAAAAGTTTAGCATATGAAAAAAAAATAACACAGCAACTGAGGCTTTTAGCAAATTATAACGCCTACCAAAGTAATTATACTGACTAGGTAGGAAAGAGGTGCTCATTACACGAATTAGAGATTGTCGTGGATGTATCACGGAAATGCATCATCGCTCTATTTCGGTTGTATTGACAAAAAAAGTGCACATCCCAGACACTAGTTCCATTGACGTAATTTGTCAACTCCATTCTGGATATTGTGCAAAAAGCTGAGATTTCGAATTAGACATTTGTTTTGGATGGCATTAAAGATGATAGAGAAAACATCCTTGACCATTCATTGAAAATCTACAAACTGGTATTTGAAATTCGGTTCTCTTTTTATCAGTGTTCTTTATCGAAGTCCTTATCTGATCTACAACATAGTAAGGTGGTAGGTCCTGAAAGATATTCCGCTTTCGTTTATAAATAAATCTGCTACCCTCTTGATAGAATATTGACCATAATGCTCCAAGTAGGTGTTCTACCACAAATTTGGCACACAGTTTTGTAATCCCGATGTATGAAAAGAGAGACACAGCTTGTGTAAAAAACTATCGCCCGATTTCTTTCACAGGGGTTCCATGCAAAATAATGGAATCTATTATTTTTACGAATTTGCTGGCTTATTTGGAGGAATATAGCTAGATAAATTCTGACCAACTTGGTTTTATGCCAGGATGCTCTGCGACACACCAGCTTCTACATACTCTTGAATTGTGGTCTAGTGCTTTAAACATCAGTATAAATATGGAGGTTGTTTACGTCGACTATCAGAAAACATTTAATGAGTGGTCCATCATAGGCTAATATTTATCCTTGATAGTATCACGTATAAAAAATTTGCGATCTCTGGGTCTGGTTTACATCAGATCTCAAATATTCTTTGTACTGTAGGAAGATATCAACAATGACTGTTGGGCATCTTGCTATAGTAAACCGCTGTTTTACATCCAGGACAACTGAACGAAAGGTCTGGACTTTGAGTGTGTTTGTTCATTCCCTGCTAAAGTATACAAATTAGGCGTGGTCACCATACCTGGTAGAGTCTGTTCATTGCCCCTTCACAAAAAGTCTTCCAGTTCTAAAACAGAAACTGGACTTGTTTCCCTGGACTGTGAGACTCAAGTCAGACCTGGTGCTTTTATACAAGATACTTTATGGTCTCGAAGGTATTACGTTCTCAACCAACCATAAAAGTTGGTTGGCAACTTTCTTAGTGAAGAGGTTGATCTGAATATTCGTAACCAGCCGCTACTCACCCTGATTGAAAATAATTAGAAATGACAAGCAGAATACCTTTTTTGGGAGGCTATTTTTGGCCGCTATTTCGGATTTTTATCAGCTGGTATAAAACTTGGTACATACCTCGTTCATCAAAAACATTAATAGATTCTCTAAAACACACCTTCAGTTTAGTGTGCGCAGTAAAGGGTTAAGTATAGGTTACCATTAATTAAGCTCTGTGCCGTTCGGAATAATTTAACATAAATTGGTTTGCGGATTTAGCGGTATACAGTTTTTGTTTTTATGTTTGCTTTATTTTTCGTTTGGAAAAACTTTTTTGTGGAAACACCATTTTATAGATTTTAAACGTGCATAGCAGGTATCATCAAGTGATGATGTTTGTCTGTCATCAGCTGTATCTCTGTGGTAACTTTTGAATAAATTGTTAGTTATTTCAAATTTTGCACATAGATTCTACGCTGTATTTATAGAATTAATTTAGAAAATCAATAAAATTAGGCCAGATGTTTGGAGAAATTGACTGTCAAAGATCAAAGTTAACCTGGCAATAGCTCGGTACAGAATATATTCAGGAAATTTGATCAGAAATCTTTAGCTGCAGCTCATATATCCACTTAGTGATAGGTCTACAAACTTGTGCAGCATCATCGCCCATCTTCGATGTCAGTGTATGAGTTGTTTAAGCATTCGTGGTTTAGGAGCACAGCTCCCCACAGACAGACATCTCAACTAATTTACTAAATCGGTGTAGTGTATTTCATGAAGACCTAACGAGATTACGTGTTCATGCCTATACAAAACAAAAAGATCAAATTGCAAGCAAACGTCAAAATCCGTACTAGCGAACAGCAACAAAACTGGTTAAAATGTGTACTAGGCATATAAATTAGTTCAGTGTATCACAATTACTCAGCAGAGTGAGAAAAACTACAATGCGTCTTCCGTTGTGTTGTTGACACAACCGTGTGTCTCGGCATCGGAACGAGAGAGGCTACATGGTAGGTAGCAAGTAAGGTACTTAGATGTATTCCCGGGACCACTAGCTCTTTAAATCGGGATCCTGCTAGCTTACCGATGTTGTAGAAACTAGGCTAAAAATCTGGTTAACACTCAAAAGTATTTGAGGTAGGAATTTCGTCTTCGAACACGGGAATTTTCTGCACCAAAACTTCCTTCTCATGACATTTGAATTAAATCATAACAAAGTTGCAAATTTACTCTCTCCCAAATAGGAAATTACACACACAGACAAGCACACAGTAGACAATCAAAATCTAAATTCATTCGTTTTTGTCAGGGCGTGTGTCATGCTCAATGCCAGTTGTTAAATTGTTTCATGTATATGCATTCATAACTCACTTTGTGTTAAATAGAATATTTGCCACATTCGAATTTAATTAATCCTATTTCCCTGTTGTAGATTGTAATTTTGTCTAATAAGTTAATACAAAACCCATTGGAAATAACTGCTGCTGGGAACTTGTTTCGGATCAATATGGGAACATTTACCACCGTAAGTAATAGTCAAATTTCATAACCTAAAATTCTTCAAAGTAACACCGTATGAGGACATATTTTCTGTGTTGCAGATCGTGGGAACAATTATTACTTACCTCATCGTATTATTGCAGTTTAATTCACCGCTACCTAGCACTGCTTACAATGAAGCGAATAATACCGTCATAGATCCAAACAGTGATCGATGAGATTCTACTGCTACCAGAACCATTATTTTTTAAATCATTATTTGTCCAATAAGTGAATTCGTGCAAATTAATGTAAACACAAAAATGTAATTATTTTAAGATCTTCATTCATTTGTGCACTTTTCTTTTCACTCGTTGTAGAGATTAAAGAATTACTTTACTCGTCCATGGCGTGGTTTCAAAATACTGTAAACTATTACTGCTGGATTAAAAATGACTAACGAGGCTTTCATATTTATTTTATTATTGGCAGAGCGAAGTGAGTGAAGCGAGTGTAATGTAGCTTGTAACGGACACCAAATTGCAAAATGTTGGTGGGTTGGTTGGTTGCACTTTTGCAGTCTGGGTAGAGTCCAACTGAAAGAACGGATTGGAATGAAATTTGCTACAAAGCTTGAATCCCAACAAAATTTGGTAAGCTTGAATTTGTCGTAAATCGAACAATTATTACGGAAGAAAAACCAATTTTTCGAATTTGTCGAGTTAACTCTCACCATTCTAAATTCGGAAACCTGACCAGTTACAGCATAGCCTGTAAACTATCTGGCCCGACCTACAACGATATTAGCGTGGTAGACAAAATGGCCGCCATGACGGGTTCATTTCGTCAATGTCTGTTCTTCGAAGAAGTATTTTTGTACGGACAGACGTGACATCTATTGTAGCTAGTGACGGTTTTCAAAATAATAATTTAAATTTATACGTAGACTTTCGTGGCAAATTTGTATTATCTATAAAAGTATTTTTTAATAGTTTTGAAAGATATCACACAGGCACAGTTAATCTATTTCTCTGCACCAGTGTATTATGTCAAAATCTTTAGATTTTTTGTAGTATTTGGGCAAAACTGACCCAAGTGCGTTAACACAGAAAAAAAATTCCGAATTCAGGAACTTGCTCCCCCCCCCCTCCTACGTCCTACTTTTTTCGTAGGTTATACGGGTGAGCAGCTTTGTAGGTATTTTCTTTCTTTCTCGGGGGTGTAGGCACAACTGGTAGAGGAGTGCCCGCCAGAAAAAAGTAAGGCTTGAGCTGTGAAGTGTTAAGAGGGCCAATTTCTTTCCCATCTTGAATGTCACGTAGCATGAACGTTTTTTCTGATTTTTCTGCCGAAATTATGAATGACCCAGTCCATTTAGGTGCGAGAGCGGAAGTTACGCCTCGTGCCACATTACTGAGTGTGTGTGTGTGGCAAACAACAAATTATCCTACCTTTAAAGTAAGAGGCTTATGTCGTTTGTCAAAGTAGACTTTTTCTGTGCCCTAGATGCTTTCATAGACTGTTTTGCTAGTTTATACATCTCAGAAAAACGCTGCATGATTTTCAAGTCCAAGTCCAAGTCCCGTGCTTTTGCGGGGAGCTGTTCCATCGTTAGTTGAGACAGCTCAAGACCCCACGGACCAGTCGGGTTTCGTCCAATGTTCAATTCACTAGGTGTAAATTTACTAGATTCGGACACAAAACTTCGCATTGGAAAAGCGAATTCCTGCAAATGTAAATCTCATTCCCAGTGGGTAGATGTAAAACAACGTAACATGTGTTTTATTATTTTGTTATGTCTCTCCATGAGGTTTGATTTTAGATGAAAGGCCACTAGGTACTGAGTTTTAATTCCCCAGTCCCTCCACAGACTTTTCCATGTTTGGGCTATCGCGACTTCGGTAAAAATGCTTTGAAACATGTATTACCTTCAACTACATCACGAACGTTATGTGAAACATGGGCTTTACATAAGATCCCATCACACAAGCAGAGTTTACCTATACAGGCGCTACTTCCGTCCGCAGCTGTTGATCTGACAGCAACATTACCTTACCTGGTAATCTGGCGCGTTGACCAAGGGTCACCAACCTTCGCCTTACGGATATCGTCCAAACTTGGAAATCCGTTGGGTCTCTCAATTACCTTTACTTGTTCCACCTTACAATCTATGTTCAGTATGGAGCCTTAAGGTTTGTTTTATTATGTTGTTATGTCTCTCCACAAGGTTTGATTTTGGATTAAAGGCTGTTAGGTACCGAGTTTTAATTCCCCAGTCCCTCCACAGACTTTTCCATGTTTGGGCTATGAAGCAAGGGCCGTTTTCTGACAAAATACGATCCAAAAAACCCATTTTAAGATAACATCTTTGACACATTCCACAACTTGCTTCGCTTTAGCCGTCCTGTGAGCATACAGTTCAGGCCACGAACTGAATTCGTCCAGGAGTACGAGTATCCAACATCGTCCTCTAGGGCTCGCCGGTAACAGTCCCTGAAAGTCAACTGATACACGTTTCCAAGGGACATTGGAAGGAACCATTGTGGTCAGGAGCCCTGTAGACTATGAATTTTCAGTTTTTCAAGTCTGACACTTCTCACAGCTGGGAACAAACTCTACAATGTTCTTCTTCATGCCAATCCTTCCCACCAATTCTTGCATCCTTTTCAGAGTTTTGTACACTTCAAAATGGTTGCCTAAAGGTGAGGCATGAATTGCAGCAATCGCGTTGTGACGTAGCGACATCGGTAAAAAAGCTTTGAAACATGTATTACCTTCAACTACATCATGAACGTTATGTGAAACATAGCCTTTACATAAGATCCCATCACGCAAGCAGAGCTTACCTATGCAGTTGCTGCTTCCGTCTGCAGCTGTTGATCTGACAGCTACATTACCTAACCTGCTAATCTGGCGCGATGACCAAGGGTCACCAACCTGCGCCTTACGGATATCGTCCAAACTTGGAAATTCGTTGGGTCTCTCAGTTACCTTTACTTGTACCACCTTACAATCTATGTTCAGTATGGAGCCTTTAGGTTCGTCCTTATACATCCTAGAGATGCATCTGCTACCTGGTTTAAGGAGCGTTTCTAGTAACGGATTTTAAAAGCCATTCATTGAAGTTCAAGAACCCATTTTGCTAGTCTTCCTGAAGGCTGTTTCAAGGACTTCAAGAACGACAATGCACTATGGTCTGTCTCGATCAGAAAAAGGAGCGTTTTCAATGTAAGGCCAAAATTTCCTGACGGCATACATTACAGCACCCATTTCTTATTCAGACACGCAATGTTTTTTCTCGCAATCAGTCAGTTTCCTGCCTGCAAATGCGATTGGTAAGCCCATGTCCTTCGACATGTTGAGAGATGACATACCCAAAACCTGCTCCCGACGCATCCGTTGAAATTTCAAAACGCTTGTTGAGATCTGCAAGTGCTAAAACACAGTTTGCTAAGCTGTCTTTTAATTGTTGCACTGCATCTGAGTGAGTTTGTGTCTACACCCAGACTGCATCTCCCTTTTACAACTGATAAGGATTGCTAGCTTTGACGTGAAAATACCTGATGTAAGCACGGTAAAAGCCCATCATGCAAAGGAAACGTTGCAGCCACTTTAAGTTGCGAGGCTCTGTAAAATCCTTTATCACCTGTACCTTTTTCTGGCAAGGGTGACATCTCTTGAGGACGGATTCGGTGCCCAAGAAAGGAAATTTCTTGTGCCTTTTTCAGATTTATGGTCATCCCAGCTTTTCCAAGCCTATCGAGTACATCTGCGATGTGTAGCAGATATGATTGGTAATCCATTAAGTAGATTATCAAATCGTCTATGTAGCACATCGTATGGTAATACATAGCATCCCCTAGAGCCAGATCTATGACCCTGCTAATGACGCAGGCCCATTGCAGAGCCCATATGGCATTTTTTAAAACTGCCACGCCCCAATATCGCAACAAAAACAGGTGTACTTCTTGCTCTCGGCTTCCATACCGATCTGCAAAAATCCTGATTTCATGTCAAGAACTGTAAACCACTTAGCTTTCCCAAGCATTGCAAATACTTGACAAGCATTCGAGGTCGGCTGCGAGTCCTTCACCGTCTTAGCGTTCGCCAAGCGGTAGTCAATGCAGAATCTTTTCTCTCTTCCTCGCCCTTTTTCGGGAAAAGGCAAGGCACAGCTCTGCAAGGTGACACCTGAGCACTCAATGACGTCATCACGAATTCACTCGAGCATCTGTTATTCAACGATACTCTAGTGTTTTTGTTTACTGGTCGAAGTGGCAACCGAATTGGTCGAGTTCCCGGTTCCATTTCAATCTGGTGCTTGTAGAGATGTATGCTGCCCGTTTAGATGTAAAACTTTTTTATAGTCAATTAAACACCTTCTTAGCTGCTTGCGTTGTGTATTTCAACAGTGAGCGTCTTGAATTTTTTTCTCCAAGATTCCATCATCCCTAGAACGTTGCTCTCTCTCCAAACTTACATCAAGTTGCTTTAGTTGTTCAGTTTTCATCAGCCCAACTTAAGCAGAAGGGATAGTTTCCTGCTCTTCAGTAACAATACGCCAGCCACCTTTTGGTATGTCTGGGATAAGCCCTGTTTCAGCCATGAAGTCCCTTCCTAAAATTACATTATCAGCTGAATTTCCAAAATTAAAAAGTTTGCTGAGTACTGTAACCACCAAGCCTCCTGATTATCGATCTCATGTACCCCTCACGTTGGATTTTTCCAGCGCCCAAGATAAATTGGATACAATAGTCCCTGCGCCACTTTATGCCCTTTGCTTGCAAAGCTCGTGCTGTGGCACCGGAAATGATCGTCGAACTGGTACCAGTATCGATTAAAGCTGAGAATGGTAAGCCTGAAACTGTAACATAAATTAAAGGCACATTGCCATCCTTAGTTTCCTCATCTAGGCCTTTAAAAAGCTGAACATTTTGTACAAAAACACGTTTTAGCGTGCCTTTCCAAAGTCCTGCTTTTGCTCGCCAATCATCGTTTTTCCTGGTCGTAACCTTGTTTAACCAGGTTAACGACCGTACCCATTGTTTTTTTTGGCTTTTTCGGACACCTATTTGACCTTTGCCCTGTTTCCTGGCAAGTCCAACAAACACCATCAAAAGGTTGCCTTTCCTTTTGCTGTTGTGGTTCCTTATCTTTTGTGACACTAGCTTTTTCCACACTTGCTGCTTTTGGAGCAGCCGTTGTATTGCTAATACCACTGGTACCTTGTACTGTATGGTACCGGTCGGGTTGAATGCAACCATACTCACTGGTTCTACCCCTTGAAACCCAGTTGCCGGTTTCGCGCTTATTTGACTCACGCGAAGCACCACCGGGTTTTTATTGGGTTGGCTTTTCTGCTCTATTTGTGAGTAGCTCGGCCAACAGCCTTGCTTGCAGACAGGGATGAGTTGGGTGGCGGCCGGTAGGATAGCTGGGCAACCAGTAACCTACTAACCTTCGATCTTTCTCTCACCAATCCTCGGAGGGAGTCGACCCATCGACCCTCGAGATGCTGTCTGTAATCAGAGTGCATGTTTGCCATTTTGTGCCTGATTTTGTCAGAATCAGACGATTTAGGCCACAACCTGTCAAAATACCCACTGATCGCCTGGGCATAACTAGAAAAAGGTTCGTCAGGTGCCTGAGTCCTTATTTCCAGTTTGCGTTTTAGACCATCCTCGTAATTTGGGCCTTCAAACTCCAACTTGAAATCATCAACAAACGCTTCCCAAATTCGAAAAGATCCGAATACCCTAAACCGTCTTTCCGCCTCACTTTGCATGGCGAGTGGAATGATTGTTCATAATACATGTGAATCTGCTAAGCCTAATGCACATGCATTTCATTTGGTGATTTTTCATCGGTGTGTCCTTTATAAGTAGCCATGTCGACTTTTGATGCCTTTTCACTAAACCCTGGAAACGTGTTTTGTGTATTCAGACTCCCTGAAAAATCACTCCTACGGTTGTGTTTCCCTCAATTCCGTCGTTTCGGCCAGTCCGGATGTGAGCCATTCTGCCCTCATCCCTACTAGACCTTTCTGGTCGCAAACCATGTTAATTTCGAGGTTGTCTATACCTCCAAATATCCACTTCCGGTTTCTGGACCACCGGATTTTGCCACCTTATACGACCACCGCACGTCTCCTGAACCACTCAGTCTGTATTGGCTCCTTGTAGTTGATGGCGACGAGGGTGTCGTGCCCTACTGCTACCATCAACAGCCCGATTTGGTCGTTGTTGGGTGCACGAGGCGTGGTACACAATGGTCTTCTCACGTTCTCGTTCTGTTGAGAAACATTACGAGCTTGTGAGTCGACATTTACTCCATATCAATCTCTTGTTAGACAATTTTCGAGTTGCCCCAACACAGTATCACGATAGTCCTCAGGTTCCGGACAGTGTTCTGCCCAGTTTCGAAAATTGGCCTGTTGCGTCCCGTTATCAAGTCGATTTTCTCCATCTGAACGCTCCAAGATAAGTGAACAGGGCTTCTTTCTAACCCCGAAAATTCAGGATAAAAAGTGTCCCCGTCTTGACCCCAAGGATCATCCAGATCTTCTCCTAAATCCTCGACTAATGGTGCATTTCTGCCCTCATCAATCCACCATCTTTTCCTTGAGTTTTCCATTGTCATGTTTACTCAATTTTTAGATCATTATTTAAAAGAAATGCTCGATCACAAGCCACCACAACTTGCAATGTTGCACACAAGAGAAATAAATTTTAGCGCGTCCGCATTTTTTTTTGTCACGAAGTAATACTTCATCTCGGACCATTTCTGAGTTTTATATCCAAGCGTACTTTCCTTCAACACTTCATTTAATTTATTTATCAAATTAGTGTTCTTAAGTTTACTAGCCAAAATGATTTCAAAATAATGATTTCTCAGTTAGCTCATTACTAATCAATTTAACTCTCAACTCACAGTTGTCAAAGTGTACTCCTTCGCTTGTTCAACTCTTACAAATATCTGTGTGCCGGTTTAGTTTCCAACACTCGTGGTTTTGCGTTTATCTTTATTTTCTTTTCAGAAAATTGGTGACTTTATTCCTTCCTTCCTTTACCCTCCAGAAAGAATAAAAAACGGCATTTTGTAATTTTTCGGCTGAGTTTACAATTTTGCCTCCGTTTTTAACGTTTTATTAATAACGTGCGTAACAAACGGGGTTGCTCAATCAGTCATTAACCTTTTTCGATTAACTGACCGGAAAGCTGAACCAAAATCATGAATACCTAGCAATGAGTCTTTCTGCTTATTGCGAAGTATATCCACGATTTATTTTACTTTTTATTTTCCGAAGAAAAAAAAAGTGGGTTGCATTTAATTTTAAGACCACTTTTCCGTCTTAAAAAAGCCTCTGGCAACTGTACTTACAGTTTGCCCCCAGAGTATGGTATTCCAAAGCGTTTTAGTTTCTAGAATAATTCTACCGTAATTGTTACGATTTTGTCTACCGTGCAGGTAAAAAAAATCGCTCAAATCTTCTAATGGACTGCTTTATAGTTTTTCTATTCCGAAGGTTTAGAAGCATAAATTACATATCCCGAAGGTTTAGGTTCAATCGTGGCAGGCCCCCAAAATATGTGACGACTCAGGGAGTGGACGATTGATTTCAAGCAAAGGCTCCAGCACAATTCTCACATTACAGTACAGTTAGGGGTTCTGTACTCAGAGTTCACTTATTAGGCACTGCCTCAGGTTTAGAAGCCTGGTCAGCCCTAGCGTAGTGCTCAGAGAGACGACCTTATCGGTTGTCTCTCCTTGACTTTCTGCCAGATCTGCTCTCAGCCCCTCGTATTCATATGCGGGGGAGAACAATAGACCTCGCCTTAGGCACTATGTCACGTGACCTGCTGCACTGCATAGAACCAGATCCGCCTGGTTGAGCCAGTAGGAGCCGTTTATGCAGTCCTGTTTGCGCATGAATAGGCGCGTTTTGGCGCGGCTATTGGACAAGTGCACTGATAAAATATATAACTGTAAGGCACACCATGAAGTGTTGCTTCATGTGGCGTCTTGCTATCATGTAAACAGCCGGTAATACACTTTCAAAACAAAAAGCGACACGTTTGTACGGTCGGTGTCGCCCTCGGTCGACAGAAAGCATCAACGATCAAATCAATCGCATAAGTGGCGTTTTCGGCGCCCAAATTGCCCACCCGAGCCTTCTGTGCTATTTTTCATCCAAGATCAGGTTGGTACTGTAATAGAGTCCTGTTTAAGAAATTCCGATGAAGCATGCATCATGCTGGTGGCAGTCAAGTGAACTTTAAAAAACATGACAAATTAAAACGTCGTTGTTAACTACCGTTTTCGACGTAACTCAAAGAAATGATAACATTTGATTGTTGTATTTTATCCACTACATGCAGATCGCAACCATGAAAAACAAAAGGATTCCGTTAACGATACACCTTAGCATCATTTGAATACAGAATGCTTGGTTAAAGTAGCGTTTACATTTGCGATGAGAATCTCGAATATGAAAAGGCGAACGATACATATAAAAGCATGCAGCAGGCGACGTGTTTATACCACAGCATGAAACAACAACATGCCTGCGTCCAATAGTTTAAAGGTTCTTATTTGCCATGGCGACATGTAGTCTTGATACCGTGGCGCATTAATGTAGAGGTCTACCCTCAAACGCAGCTGTTACGATATTAAAATGGCTAATAAAAATTCTGCCTAAAAGCTAAAGTAGGCCTAAGAGCTAACACCGTTTGACCTTGATGGTTAACGATAGATTACAATATGGTTTTAAGATGTCATTTTGCGAAAATGGCAGGGCAGTGGGATACTGCCCTTCTTTGTGCAGGCCACTGTGTATAATATACAGCGATTTTTATTTATTTATTTAATTGATACTTATTTTAGAGTAACATCATATGTACGAACACACACTTAATGATGTCACTATACAGCAAGAGAGCTCATAATTTACCACTAAAAAGTGTAACTAACCCGATGCACGAAATTGGCTCGTTGGTCTAGTGGTATGATTCTCGCTTTGAGTGTGGGAGGTCCTGGGTTCAAACCCGGGTGGGTCCTGTTTTTATTTATCTTTGCTGAACCTCTTCTTAAACCTTTTGTTCGTAAATTTAACCCACTAGTGTTTTTATTTCACACATAATATATACAATAACGGTCACAGAAAATTCTACATTTCTTTAGAAAAGAGAAAGAAGGAATTATCAGAGGATGTCAAACAAATAAGGAAATTCAATATGTATTTTTTACTCGAAACTTTACAAATTTTAAAAACGTACGAGCTTTAGAATAATTATAGAACGAATAAAACTTATTAAAATTTGATTTGAAACTGAATGCAGATGGGAAATTTCACTGACCTGGAATGTGTATTTTCGTGTGTGTGTGCTATATATACGGTAGTATATTGCGATGCGTTGTTGTATTATGCTGTATTGTGTTGTATTATTGTTGTCTTGTGAACTGGTGTGTTGGGTTGTTTTACGTTACGGTATGTATTTTTATGTTGTGTGCTGGTTGCTTTGTGATGTATTTTATCGGTATATTGCAATGTCGCATTATGTTGTATTGTATTGTTCCAATGGGGTGTATCTTTTGTAATGTGTAGTGTTAAATTGTGTTGCATTGTACTGTCTATTTTATGTAGTGTTGTGTAGTCTTGGAGCATGTGTTCTGCAGCGTTAGGTTCGGTCATATTATTGGATTCTGTCGTGTCGTATTGTGTAGTGTTGTGTTGATTTGTTTCAGGCTGTGCTCTTATGTAGTGTTTCATTGCCTCATTGCACTGTGTTGTACCGTGTTCTGTTTTATAGTGTCGGGCTGTGTTTTGTAGTATTTTGTTCTCTGTTGTGATGTGTAGTTGTATTGGGTGCTGTGTCATATGCTATTGTATATTGAATTGTTCTACAAACATCGACACAATAGGCGTGAATACACTACATTGCTCGGACCTAACATTCACCTGATTGAATACCCGCTTTCTAGTTACTGGCACGGAAGACACAATGGTCAAATAATGCAATTTTATAAACAGCGGGCCAATAACTACACTAACTATCAACGAAATATTAAGAAATATGGTTATGGCTATTGCGCAACCGATCCCCTTTAGATAGTCTAGCATTGTTGCTCGATTCCGAAGTACCCCATCACCGTTCAAGCAGTGAAAGCTCAATGCCGAATAGCCCCTCCAGACAACTTCTATTAAAAAAATTTCGCGTCCAGAGCATTGTTGTTGGAAATGAGAAATTACCAAATCAAAGTACTGTAACTGTAAAATTCTTGGGACAACGAGTATGTAGACATTTTTTATACATTGTTGTTCGACTCCGAATGCCTCATCACTGTTCATGCAACGAAAATCCAACGTGGAATAACCCCTTTAAACAACTGCTTTTAAAGGAATTTTAAAGGAATTTGCAGATCAATTGTTATGGCGAGCGGAATATTAAGTCGGTTAAAACCCTCAACCTTGGGCCATTCGGAAACAATCGTCCGTGGGCGCTTGTGCATTGTTACCGAATGGCCCGCAGTTTACGGGCAATAACCTTTAGATAATAGAAACAATACTGGCTCATCCCTGGCTAAAGGTTTAGTTTTATTTTTATCCAAATAATTAATTCCATTGTTGAAGCACGAGTACAGAAACCTCGGCATTGTGTTTAGTGTTAAGGTTAGGTTAAGAAGGGTAGAGTAGCCTTGAATGTATGGTGTTTTAAACTCGTAAGAACTCAATCAAATCAAATCAAATCAGAACCATCGTTGTTTCCTAGTACAACACTAAGCTTACAGTTCAAATTGACTGTTGGCCATATATCATGAACCTTTGTCGCGGTGTAGAACCAAGGTAGTTAGGGCAGGACGTATTTGGTAAAATACAATTTTGGCGATGTGAAATCAACTGGGCTCCTGGAAGGTAAATCTGCATCTTCCATCCCGGGTGGCCTTGCGTCGAGTACTGGAATACAAAGTGAGAGGGTACTCCTATAGAACGTATATCCATTCGTAAGCTTCCAGCCAGGAATAATCTTGGGCACGGGTTAAAATGCTACCTCATCAATTTTTAAGGCGTGCCTTTTTGGAATTTGGCACCTTTTCTTACTATTATTCGTTCTGGGACCATTTGTAAAGTATGTCACGCTATTTTGGCGCAATTTTGACCCCTTCTCTTCTCAACGTATCATTTTGTTACCTCCCTGAAAATGTATGTCACACCCATCTCTCCCGAATCCCATCCCGAATTTTTTGCAATGCAATTTCGTGGGCCCACACAAAACTCTAAAAACATCTTATTTTGTCTGCCGTGAGTCACTTTAAAATGCCAGGATCAGGTTACAAAACATGTGTCATAGCATGTCACTTTGTGTTGCATTCAATTGCATCATGTTACTACTATCGGTGCAATCCAAATCTCAACGTTGTTCGACGCTGATAAATTGCAGAGACACTGTTGAGGTGATTGATGATATCGAGTAGCAGTTTAGAAACGTGCTGCGTAAGTCTTTCTGAAATGATGGCGTTGCACGTGCATAAAACTTGGACTTTCAGAACAAATTTTGGCGTGTTGTGCTGCGCTGGCTCTATTACAGTCTCTCAAGTGTCTATTACAGTTTAGTATCATATTTTTGTAGCATTTCAACTGTTCCAGCATCATCCAGAAAGATGAAACAAATCATGCAAGAACATATCCATTTTATTTCCTGTGCTGTGCTTACACGTTCCAAGTCAACAGCACTAGAGATTATGAAGTTAACTAGATATTGCAACTTACATCTTCCAAGCCTACACCTGGCCCTGGCGGTAGTTCGGCTACAAATACCTCCCGTATTGTTTTACTTCCAGGCTGCTCCGTGCACAAAGCATTTGCAGAGGCGTTAGTAGCCGCAACTACCATCAAGGCCCCATGCAGGCTTAAGAAAGGTAAGATGAGATATCTAAGTGACTTTCTACTCTATGGCAGCACTCAACCATCCATCCAGCAAAACTTATATTAGGGGTGCATACAATATGGCTGCCACGAAGGGACATTGCCAATGACATGGCTAAGCGACAGAGGTATGTTCGGCTGTACAGACAGTTGGTAACGAATCGTTTTTAAATGTTAATTGCGACATCTATTGACAACTAGTGGCAGTTTCAAAATAATAACTTTAATTTCACGTATCTTTAGGTGACACATTTTTATTAGCTATAAAGTCACTGAAATATTAGGAACTTTTTAAGTTCTCACACTGGCACTCCCGAAGTTTTAAAGTCAAATGTAAATAGACCAACACGTTCAAGTAGCTAGAAAGATCTTGAACGTTTTATGGAAAAGAGCGGCAGCATCTGAGTTAGCATTCTTTTGTGCTTTAACTAATGCACCCTACTGACAGAAAGTGACAACAGTACAAATCAACCGAATCAACTGTGTTTTGTGCAGCCGTATTCAACCTACTCGGCATGCTTGTTTTTCTCTGAATATCCTGCTGACACTGTAGATATTTTGGGTCGATAGACTGGGTGGATAAATAACAAACAGAGAAAACAGTAATGCACTGCGATGAAGCAAGATAGCTTGGTGGTTTGCACGACTGTCTCATGTGCAAGAGGTCTCTGGTTCGAATTTGACCTCAGCCAATCCTGTCTTCAGGAAGAGTAAAGGCCCTGTGATGCCTCGTGCTCGTGTCAATTGTGACCTGTAAAGAACCTAGGAAGTTCCGGGGTAAATACCTAGTAAAATTATCCCTCTCGCCTTCTGGACGCATGGCTTTGGTTGTGGGTGCGACAAACCTCCAAACTAATACATTACGAGTGGCTCTCTCTCTCTATCTCTTTCTTTAACCGTTGTTGTTTATTACACGAATGGAGATAGTCACACAAAACAAATATGCCATAACCTTAAGACAATAATATTAATAAAATGTTGTTAATAAGCCCTTTTTATAAACTTGGTTTCCGAGCTAGACAAAGTATGTAGTGCCACTTGATAGTGAAAGCCGTTTCTTCAGGCGAAGAATTTGAGCCAACAAATTTCATGAACCTGCAACAAATTTAAAAAAAGTAAAACAATATTTCAAACAGCATATTTAAAATTTCTGGAGAATAAACCTGCGTAATTTTCAAAAAAAAGTAGAGGTAAACTAAATTACAAATTTTCGATGGTATTTTATGTTTTTTAATCATGTACTACTTTACTAGTCACACAATTTTTGTGTGTATAGTTCGGCTGTTCCTAATAACAGTAAATTGCCCTTTCCTCAAAACAAATCCTCCAAAAATATAAATTCATTAAGACAGGTTCAAAGTCACAGGTTGCAAATTTTATATGACATGCCAACAAGCTCAAAGAATACGTAAAGTATCAAAACTACATAACACTCACTACGACATCAAACACAAAACAGCGACATAATGCATTTTTATTTTCGGGATCTTAACCCAGTGATGCACTAACCCATGAATCGGATTAAAAGCTCTCAGACTAAAGAATTACGGGAAACGCACAACTCAGTAACCCACTGAACCAAAACCTGATCTACAGCTCTCACACTACATAATTATAGGAAACACATAACCGAGTGACACCCTGAATCACGACTTGGATTGAAAGCTCTCACACTAAATAATTATGGG
>JAHWFP010156444.1:0-11090 GCA_023313725.1 Lithobius niger
CAACGATAAAAAAAATAAATAATGCAATCTTATGCTATAAACGGATACTGGTTCCTAAACTGTTAGAAATAGCGAATGGTTCAAAACTCGCCCTCTGAAATTTTAAATTAGCGTGATTAGGTTTAATTGCCGACTTTTCATGGTCGCTCAAGTTCTCAATTTGGCGCCGAGTTTGGTTGGGTGAATTTACGGTCACCCTACCCTAGTCATGCGGTTACCCAGGCCTGGAAGAACCAGGCTAGTATTTCCGGTTGTGGTATAGTTACACGAGGACCGAAATTCAAACGTCGATTACCAGCAGTAAAATGAGCCATCAGTAATTTCCTAAGAGACCACTTACAGACCCAGCCCAAAGTCGTGGCTAACAAGGCTGTATCGATTTTCATCACGTAGAGCTTGTAAAAGTTACAAAGTGTAATCATCGGTAAGTAAAATTTCGTCGAAGGGATCGGAATTGAGTATTTTTATTGCTCAGCGTTAAAGATGCTTCATCTATGGTTTGAAACACGTTGCAATAAGGTATTACGATTAATAATTCAGGTCGGTAGCATGGCTATACCTACCTAGGCCTACGTTATTTGCCGGTGACAAAAATAAAAACATTTAGCTGCTTCAGGTTTTACATGAAGGATATGAAGGTAGTGAGGATCCGAAGGAATGCTGTAGGAAATGCACGATTTTTTGAAAAAATGCAGGAAACCTTCGCAATTGTCGTAGAAATGAAGGCGAATTTAGAGAAAACTTGTTCTGACACAGAAAATCACGTTACGGCTTCTCCAAGACTTTGTTGTGGATCCACCTTTGTATCAACCAGAGGCCAACTCCTCCATTAATTTACTGGGATACTAAAATTATTTACTGATAATTTCGGCTCTTATAAAAATTGGGCCGTCTCAAAGTTTGTACCTGAGAACACACGCTGAGGTGCTGTGTGCCAAACAGTACACATGATTTGTATCAACTGATCCTCCACACGAATTGTGTACTGTGTGGTGGTAGTGTACTATTGGCAGAACTTATACGCATCGATACTTTCAGGGCAGTCTTCAAAGTCAAGATTCTCATCACGGCAAGAAATATCGTAATTATCCTATGTTCTTAGGATCATTCCTTGAGAATAATTGTTCCTGAGAAATATCGGAGTATGCAATGGGATCAGTGAGTATTTATGATCTGGGGAGGGATCACTGCACGATATGAAAATATGACCTCCAAACTTCGATGACTCCCCCCTCCACTTCACGATCCTAAAAAATTCTTGACACCCCCCCCCCCCCCTTCACTCAAGGGTGCAAAAAAGAATTTGCCACCTCCCCTCAAAATAAATAAAAAAAACTAATGATATTTTCTTACTGCGTGTGGATGATCTCATACAGCCAAGTTAAATAAGCAGCAGTCCGCACCGATAAGTTACCAAAACTAATTATCAGATCGAGCACGCAAAATATGAGAATTAGGTTATTGCACAATTGCTGGATGCTGTTGCAAAAAAGATCACCTTAGGTGATCACCAGAATTTAGAAATATTTTAAGTAAAAAATTATACTTCATAAAAACGAAACAAGTAAATCGACATTAAGTATACATAATGGTATTTGTGAACTAGATACCCAAACCTATGTCCATTACCTGCAGCATTTAAGTACGTATGACGTCAGGTAAGGGTAGGGGGGGGTTGAGGGGTAATGGTAGCTAGGTAAGGCTGCTAGGCTAGGTAAGCCGTGTCGACAGGTAAGCTTGGCTAGGTAAGGCTTCAGGCTTTGATTTCAAAGGTCGATAGTGTAATTCCCCCGCTCAGACAATCTAGCGCAATTCCCCACTCAAACAATCTGACGCTCAGACAATCTGGCAGCAGAAATAGGTCTGCATCTGTGTTCATTTCACATTAATGAAGCCAAGTCAGCTCCCCCCCCCCCTAATGTTATCATGTTTGTATTTTCGTTCGTGCTAATTCCGGGCCTGTATATTCTCAGAAGTTAAACGTTATTCAATTCTTAACAGCTAGGTTTCCCCCTATTACTTCAAAGTTAGCTTTGTGACGTCTTGTTACAATTTCACGACTTCATTTCCATGGGTGTCGGGTTTTTCGTTAGTCCCTATTTCCCCGTTTCCCGAAACATGGTATCACCTACTACACCGGCTCAATGATTTCCTTTGCCTAATAGCCTACACCCGCGAGTAACGTGGGTGAGCCTAGGGATTTTAAGCCTGCATCGATCAAAAATTTGATCGGTCGTTTCTGCCTAATTTGCACGTTAGACGCTCACTGTGTTCCGTGAGAGATAGCGATACGACGGGCACTGGTCGGGGAAATGGAAGAAATAAAATAGATAAAAAAAAAAAGAAGAGAAAGAGAGGGCAAAGAAAAACGTGAAAGCTAGTAGCAGGTACCGGACTGAGAAAAGTCGACGATTCTTTTCTCGTTTTCAATTTTTTTCCCCCCTGCTCTAAGAGCTTATTGCTGTAACAAAGGACACAGGTTCACCATTGGGTGTAGAAAGAAGAAGGGAACGGGAGAAAATGCTCAGAAGAAATAGGCTTACCCATGAAAAAGAGGAGAAAAGAGAAAAGTCGGGAAGAGGAGTAGTTACCTTTTTTGTTAAGGATGTGCTCAGTTACTAAGGGTTACTTAAATTAAAAATAACGTCTTTAAAATTAAGGATAAACGTATGGCTAAACTGGAAAATTAACCTTATCAAACTAAAAAGAATACTAAAAACGAATTCTTCCAGAGCTCACAAGAAACAAATTGGGGAAAAGTTGGAAAAATTTTACATACCGATCGTGGCGAATAAAATATATCAAAGGAATTTTGGGAAATTAACAAAATTGGACACACAAAAAATTACAAATCAGTGGCTTCTTGAAAATAACTATGGTTAAAGAAACATTGTATTTTTTTCTACAAATGATTTATTTTTCATCCAAAACTAACTGTAGTTTTGCAAGAACCCTGTATTAATATTTTTCTGTATTGAATTAAATGGTTATGTAAGGATATTGTAAAACAAAACAAAAATATTTAAAAAAATTTATATCATTGCCAACTCTGGGAGTTCGTTCTGGGATTAGGCTAACTGACCCTAACACATTTAAATTAAAATGAAACTAATGAAGAAATTAGGATAACGAAACTATTCACTCTGCACCCAAATTTGAAAAAAAAAACAACACTCTTTGACTAAACGCAGAATAACGAAGAAAAATAGAAAACGTTATGTTTACTTTAAAATGGAAAAGGTTTGCAGAAAACGTTAGTGGGACCAAGAACCTAGAGTTGACTTGGACACTGACACAGCCGATGCACTGACGTCCTGGCATCAGGACAAAATATTTTTATAACACCCACTAATTTCGGTTCATCACTGCAGGAGGGAAGGGTAATAAGGAAGAACTATCTCGGATTTCGAGAGCAACCTCGAGAAGGGCTCGTTTTATTGAAAGAGTTCATTCACTTTTTAGCCCTTGCAGCTTATTAAGGGCCCTTGCGCACTAAACGGCCAAGTCGCGCGACCAGGTCGCTGCGACCAACGTAAATGCTTACGGTATTTGCACCACAGGACGACAATGCTTGCTCCGTGTTAATTTTTCATTCACCACGTGATCGCCAACAATCAAGGAAAACAGACGCGACGCCGTGTTGTTTTGGCTGCAACGACCACTGGCCGCACGACCTGGTTGCGTAGTGCGCGGGGGCCCTAAGCGACGGGTTGAGGTTCCCACCACCATGTTATTTGCGTTTTTTCTCTTTGTTTTCCGAAGGAAAATGAAGATAGTTATTTCTTACCAGGGTTTTTCTCGGGAAAAAAATGTGGTTTCCCATGGTTTACCAACACGCAGTCACAAAAGGTTTCCGGATTGCCCACAACGTTTAACGGTACTTTCTTGCAAAAAGAGCGCGGTATTTTAATTTCAACTCAATGGGTTTAGCTTAGACGAAAAAAAAAGTGGTTGCTCATGGATTTACCAACATGCGGTCACTGGCTGGTTCACGAATAGGCCCCCAAAATATGTAACTATTCCGAGAATAAGTTTTCACTAAGTCCAAGTTATTCCTAGTACACAGCTAGAGGACTATGCAATGAGTAGCACATTAGGCAACGGTGTTTGAACTATACCGGCCGTATTAGTCAGAGATGGAACTGACCCACAGGACAGTGGGTCAGTGGATTAAATTTCTATCGCGGGTTAAGACCGCTCACCCACCGACCCCACGATGATCTTATGATAATCAGCAGTCTTACTAGTACTCTTTGTAGTCAATAAGGTAAGACTTTCGCTGTTTACTCGAGTGGCGAAGCCACGAGGGCAATAAAGCGAAAGTCGTATCGCATTGTTGCCAAATGCCATCGTCTAACATATTTGTACAACGACGAGTTGAATCTTTAGTGAATGAGCCATTGTTACAGTAAAGCGACAGTGTCTCACTACGACAGGTTGTGTTGTTCCATAGGCAGACAAGGCGGTTTGAGTAGTAGGTGGTAGAGATGTATTGGGTATAGAACTGTAAATCAGGGCTTATGTTAAGGATTAGGTTAAGTACTAGATTAAGTTGTAAATGTGAGCGTTTGACTTTCAGGTCTGTAGGCTCAAGTAATCAATAAAGTAAAGTAAGTGTTAGTGCATTGTTGCCGAACCATCGTCGAACATATTCGTACAACAACAATGGGCATTGTTATTAAAGCCGAGCCATTATTCTGGTAGCATAGCGAGCCATTGTTGGCGGGAATGTTCCCTGTTCCAACTCCGTTTTAAAATCTCAATATACTGCTATAAAATCCTTATTTTTTTTTAAAATAAATTTTAACTCGTTCCTTTGGGTCTTTCTTCAGCTGCAATGAATGTATTATTTTGGAAACATTGTTACATAAATATTGATACGCAAACATTGACAGCGGTAGTAGATTTACTTACGTAAATAAGAACCAAAGGCCTTCGTTTTCGTACTTACGTAAGTAAGAACCCCACGCTTTCGTTTTCTATGCCTACAATTCCTTTTTCTTATTTTGAAAATTAATAGTTGTTAATTTAAAGTGTGAAATAGTTTAATAATAATTTAGAAACGGTTTGGGATACGTAAATATGGACAGCGATTCTATTTTTACTACTTAAATAAGAACAAAGGACCTTCGTCTTCTTACTTACGTAAGTAAGAAACCCACGCCTAGCCGTGGTTCTTATTAGTAGTAAGACAACGGTTTCATTGTTGCAACAGTGTGTCTTCATGATACAAATCCACTGCTGCAACAATGGCCCAACAATGAAAGAGTTATACAAAAAATGTTTCTTACTCTTACAAATATTGTTTCTCCTGTATAGAAGGCTAAATACCAAAAATAAAGGCCTGGGGTTGGCAGCTATCGGTTGAGTGCCTTATCGGTCACGTAATGGCAATGTGCACCGCGAAGTGTTGGCTTCGCGATGTTCGTTGCATTACGACGCAGCAGCATGTTACACCGGTAAATCAACAATTTTCGCAATAAATCCCCATTTTCCACAAACTGGGAATCTCAAATTTATCCCGTTAGGTCCCTTCTCGCATACAACTGCATGGCGAAACCAGTTCCAGCACTTACGCCCTGTTTTGCAGGGAGTGTATATGGATTCCTACTGTCTTAGCCTGACTTTGGTTTGTATTTTATCGTTTTAAACAATAAACGCTACATTTTTTAATCCGGTGCTTTGGTTGTAGATTTATGCGTTACACCCAAAGTGTGTTCTTTTGACTTCAGCTTCTTTTGATAAAGATTTCTTGTTTGATAACGGGCCGTAGTTAGACCCGAACCTTCACAGTTTTGTGTTGTTCCGTGTGTACATTACTGGCGTTTTATTACTTCGGCCAATATTTGGAGCAAATCCGAGTAAAACTGCAACAATCATAACGCCCCAAACAACAAATGTACGTAGAAACAGCGCCATATTAAACTAAACCATGACTTAAAATTTAGGATTTATTGACTTTTTTTTTTCAGATCAAAAAGCTGGAATTTATTTACATCTTCATCGCTGAATCAAAATGGACGACGACAACAACCAGAGCTTGAAACTGGGTTTATTCCCTGAAGAAGAGCAGACAAAGCTCCGAAATTCACATTGATTTATCTTCCAATTAAGCTATTATATATTCCTTCAGAGCGAATTGTCGTGAACTAGCCCAACAATCTTATAGCACAGATTTGGTTGTGACGGCAACCAGCTTCTTTAATAATGTATATCTGTGAATTTATCACCGCGTTCTCGCACCACGAAACCTTACCTCACATTCACGCGCTTCGAGTCTAACACCATGAGGCCTTTTACTTGAACGGTATCGCGGCAGCGTATCTCACTTGGTCCCTTATCACGTGAAATCGGGAACCTTGTTACGGTTGTCAGACCGACGATGACTTGCGTAATTATTGCTTCTATTTTTAACCCTAAAGGAAGCAACGAAGACACCTCCCGTTTCTAAAAGGTCAGCAGTGTGTGTGCGTGTGTACGCGGCATGGCAAAACACCCCGAGGCACTTAGGCAGATTAAGACAATCTCTAGACCCGACCAGCGTTGCAAAGGTGTCTACTTGGGAGGAAAAGCTACAGGTCTTTACAAATTTAATACGACTTTTCAAGCTTAATTTCGTTTTCACACGCACACTATCAAAGACGGTTTAAAGAAGAGGGTTAAATCCTCGTAAATAAAATTCTCTCAACTATTCATTAGCATTTTTTTTTTGTCTTACCGGTTAACAATGAGGGCACTTTCTACAGTTCGTGCCCCAAAACTGCCAGAAACGAGGTCGTCAGCCAGTTGGACCCGCCTCTGTCGGCTTTCATTGAATTTCATGTCGCTTGGACTGGAAGGCTTACAATTGTGGCGCGTTATGTACAGACGTACACACAGGCCACACACACAGTATGACGATTTAAAGAGAAGTGCTAAATCCTTGTGAAATGTATTTTATAAACTATTCTTTTTTGGGAGGTTGCCTTTTAAACATTATTACAATTCCTGACTGTAAACAGCTGCAGTACCCGTTCTAATTCTGTTAAATGGACGTGATTAGGCTTAGATGAAAAATGAAGATGAATATTTTCCAACAAGGGTAATTAAAACTTTTTATATTAATTAGGAGTTAAGCTACGGCAGTTTACCTACGTTGTAGTGGACAGTGACGACAGTTTCTAGAGTTTGCTCCGAGAATCCGTCAGAAGCAAACGCATCAGCCGGTTGAACTGATAAAGCAACTGAAGCAACTCCGACGTATCTGGCGAAGCAATTCAACTCTGATGAATCTCTTATCGCTGGGAATGAAGGTGTTAAACAAAAAAGTAAATTGTCGAATTAACGTAATTTTCAATTGTTAACGTTATCTCGAAACGGAGAGGAGATATTTGGGGGGGGGGATTGACACGTCGACTGCTAGGTCATGAGCACCAACCTCAGGCACAGTTAAGTGGACCGGGTTGCCACTGCACCACACATTACAGAGATGTTAAACAAACCCCAAATCTAGAGCTAAGCCTCCTGCAAAACTTTAAAAACCTCGGAGAAGACAAACTCATCACGCAATTGATGCGCTAAGTCACGTAGAAAATGAAAACGGCGACGAAGACACCAACAAGATGGAGCATGACGGACCGGAAGTGGCCGGTGACGTACAAACCACACTCTCACGTACCAACCACAAATACAATGTGCCGATTTAAATACAGTGGTCATTGGTCAAGTCCTTAAAAAGGATTCTCATTTTTTTTTTTTTTTTTTTGAATTTATTTACCGCAAAAAGAGCACAGCATGAGGGAACCTCGTGAGCTGTGCCAGTACATGGAAAAAAAAAACAGCATAAAAATGTGCAAGAAAAAAACTTATTTTCGATAAGTTCCTTTCCTGTTTTCGCAAATTCCCTATGGTTTTGGTTTATTGAAATAACTAACACACTGTCACACCAGTCAACAATGAGAGACATTTCTATAGTCTTGCTAGAAAAGTATCCCAAGCAAATTTCACAAATATCGCAAGGTCACTGAACTCTGAAAATTCAAGTAATACACTTCAGTTAGGTGCAAATACGCATATTCCACGCAATCCTATTACGTTCTTCTCAAACCCGACACTAAAATTGAACTTGAAAAATTAATTGATAACTTGATTAACGGCAAGGCTCCAGGTCATGATGGGGTCACTGTTAAATTACTCAAGGACAACAAAACCACCTTTTAGTACCCGTCTTATTATTTTTGTTTAACTTGTCTTTTGAAAATGTAGTCTTTTCAACAGCATTAAAGAAAGCCATTGTTACCCCTATCTTTAAATCAGGGAATAAGGGAAATTTTAGTAATTACCGTCCAATTTCACTGCTTTCAGTAATTTCAAAGTTACTTGAAACGTGTTTGAAAAATAGATTATCATACTTCCTCGAGCAATCCAACTTTTGCTCTAAACGTCAGTTTGGTTTTCAAAAAGGATTTGGCACTGAGGATGTTATTCTTGAGTCACCAACGCTGTATACAATTCACTTGACACTTGTAACGCAACAATTGGAATTTTTCTGGATATTGCTAAAGCATTTGATACTGTTCCCCATAATCGGCTGCTATTCAAACGTGACCTCTGGAATTAGAGGCTCGCAACTGAATTGGTTTAAAACTTATTTGCTTTAAAGATCCCAGGTAGTTAAAATCAATTACCCCTGCAGTAAAGATACAAACATTACGTGTGGCGTTCCCCAAGGCTCCATCCTTGGACCGTTACTGTTCCTTATTTTCTTCAATGACTTTTGTAACCTACATCTTCTTGGGCAAATGGTCTCTTTTGCTGACGACACTGCTGTTCTGAACTCGGCTAACTCAACGACGATTCAGCATCAGGTTAAAAACGATATGAATAGGATTTCAAGTTGGTTTAATGAAAACCAAATGAACTTAAATACTGCCAAAACTAAATACATTGTCTTTGCTCTCAAAGATGTCGAGACTCATGCTCCATTTAACATTATTTACCATAAGGCGGGTTGCAGTGTCAAGTGTACATGTCCCACGTTGGCGAAAGTTGAATCTATTCGTTATCTTGGTGTCATTTTAGACCAAAGGATGTGTTGGAAACAACATGTAAAACACGTCTGCAATAAGCTAACATCCTCTTTATACAAAATCAACACTTTACGAAAAGTTGTATCATCCTCGTTCCTGAGAAAAATCTATTTTGCTTTGGTACAGTCGTATCTTCAATATGGAATCACGAGCTGGGGTGGAACTTATCTTACTAACTTGAAACCATTAATTACCCTACAAAAAAAATTATTAGAGCTTTGGGCTCCCATAAATACACGACACCGTCTGCCCCTCTATTAAAATTGTACAACATTATTATTATCCCTTAAGCAACTGTACGTTGAGAAAACCTTGGTTGTGTACAAAAAAACTGTTGAACACACAGCTGTTGATCTTTTTAACACTAGAGCTTACAGTCAGCTCCACATTTTGTTACCGAAAGCCAGACGGGAAATTCTACATAAAAGTTTTCTATATCAGGCCCCAAAGATTTACAATGCCATACCATTTCACTTTAAAACCATCCAGTCAGCTCATTGTTTTAAATTAAAGGTACGCGAATGGATTGTTGGGCTTGCTGACCTTGAATCCTTGTTTATTATTAATGTTTAATACCCTTATTGTTTTTATTATTCTATCGAATGCTCGACTTGTGTAGATATGTATTTGCCTTACTTTTTTCTATTTGTATTTTAATCTGACATATTTTCATATTATTTTATACAGAATCTGTTGCCATCTATTGATTTTTAGTTATTTTCTTCGTTGGTTCTGTGTTGCACACGAGTTTACTCTGCAATACAGATCTACACTCTCACAATTTCGTTGCCATTGTAGCTATTGAAATGCTCTGGAGTTCAATAAACGTACTTACGTAATTTAAAACTTAATTAAAAAAAATTTTTTTATTCAAAACTGTAAAGTTGAAATCAGTATTTGGAGAGTTGTTTGCAAACATGAAGTGGCCCAAACTATAAAACTCGCATCTCGACAACTGGAAAAGCGAACACGTGAGCCACCTTGGCCCATGTCTCTCGGCTTGGATCGAATTTCCCGTCTCTGGGACCGATGAGCTTACAATTTGAAGCGCAGTGTACATACAAAATACAGTCAAAAGGTCGTTTCATATTGGTAATGGCTACAATCAAATCACTACTCCACCCCCGCCATCCATCAGGAGGTACAGATGTATGACGAGATTTAGATTGGGGGTTTGAATAATATCTCTGTAATGTGTGGTGCAGTGGCAACCCGGACCACTGCACTGTGACTGAGGTTGGTGCTAATGACCAAGCTGTCGACGCGCCATTAAGCCTCAATCCCCCCCCCCCCCCATCCATCAGTTGAAACGGAAAAAAAAACTGGTGATGCCAGCCCAAGACCCACTGGAACTAAAGCCAACATCTCTTCCCATACCACCAACGATACCAGCCAACACCGATATGAAACGACGAGCAAGGCATAACGACACTATGAACAACCAGCCATCCTCGTCGAGCACCAGAAGAGCAAAAATCCAACCAACAGTGATCTCAAGCCAAAGTGCCCAAAAACTCCCTTCAGCATTTACAAAATGCCTTCCAATCAATGCGAAGCTGTTTACATACATTGAACAAACGAGGAGAGGGGTAAACGTTTGGCGCTTCACGTCAGTGTCAACGAAAACTGACGACCTATGGATTAGCATTGACAGAGATAGGATGGAATCGAACTTCTACCCTCCTCATTTCTTACTCCAAGTTTGATGACCATCTTATTGGAGAGCATTCGAATCCCTAGTCATCAAGCAATTTCTCTCACCTCCCCTCCCCCAGGCCTTCCCCTTTAATCACCTCTTAGTGCACCCTGAGTAGGACGGAATGAATGTTTTGAGGGGATGTACGGGGACCCAAATAGGACTACCACACATAGGTAAGGGTGATATGAATCAGCGTTTGTTAGCCACCTCTGGGCAGTTGCTCTTCACCGCCACAGAGAGAATTGTGCCCGTCCCCCGATATACGTAACCTCTTTTCCCCTCCATCCCCAGATACATTCGCTCCATACACTGCTCACACGGCA